>WNWK01002909.1:20000-57500 GCA_009830355.1 Cherax destructor | reverse complement strand
TCCTGGAAGAGAAGGACCTCGGGGTGAGCACAATCCCAAGCATATCACGTGAGACACAGAGCTAAATAATCGCTGCTGAAAACACAAGATTGGCAAATTAGCTGGCAGCTTACTGGAACATCAACAAGGAGTCATCCACAACCTCATAAACGACATATGTCAGGTCCCTCTTGGAGTATGTAGCACCAGTGTGGAACCCATATGTGGTAAAGCATGTAAAAGTGAAAAAAAGTGCAAAGGTTTGCAATAAAACCAGTCCCAGAGCTGAGGGGTATGAACTATTAGGAACTAAAAGTAACTCTAGGAACTAGAGAAACTAAACCTGACCATACTAGAGGACAGAAGAACCAGTGGACAAAATACCGAGAAGATTTCACAGGGTGGACAGGGCCTTGCGAGGTAGGTCTCAGATATACAAGATCACAGATGAACCATATGGATGTTAGGAAATACTTCTTTAGCCTTAGAGGCCAGAAAGTAGAACTTGACAGCTAAGCAGTAAAAGTGGAATCAACACACAGCTCTAATAATAGGCAGGACAGGGTTCATGCAGACAGGAGTAAAACCAGTAGTGACCAGCAGATAGGCAGGGGCAAGAGCTGAGACTCGACAATCACTTGGATACCACAATTAGGCAAGTACAATTAAGCTAGTACACATGCACTGTCATCTAACACCCAGGAACCTACTTTCTGCTAGGTAAACAGGAACAGCAGGTGTAAGGTAACTAGCACCCAGATACATACTTACTGCTAGGTGAACAGTGACATAGCAGGTGTTAGGAGACATTTTAATCTGTCTAGACGAGCAGAATGGCCAATAATGTCCAGCTTATATAGACCAAAGCTCATTTTAAACGCACAGACGGATTATAAAATCTTCCTGGAGCTTTGCGGTTCATCACTTACCTGCGAGAAAATTATCCTCAGAGTGGATAATGAGGATAATCAGGAGGCATCAGGTCGGATAATACTTCAGCGGAATTCAGTCTGACGACTAGATGGTTTTTGTGATGAGGTTACTGACGGCCGCTGGTGATGAGTGGGGGGCTGATAGTTGGTGGTGATGAGGGGAGGCTGAGAGTGCTGGTGATGAGAGGGGATGACAGATGCTGTTCATGAGGCTGCTGATAGTTGCTGGTTATGAGGCTTCAGAAAGGACACTACTGGGAGAGAGAGAGAGAGAGAGAGAGAGAGAGAGAGAGAGAGAGAGAGAGAGAGAGAGAGAAGAGAGAGAGAGAGAGAGAGACATTCAGCAACCATCAAAGTACAGCTAAAATGAAAATATAAATGCTTGCATAAGCTGAATCAAAGCTTGTCAGCTTAGTTGGTGGTACAACAGACTGAAAGCTTAGTAAGGTAGGTAAATGTTTTCAACTCTGGTAGTAGGTTGAAAGTCAACCATCCAGGGAGGTACTACCATCATGCGAGGTACTACCATCCAAGGAGGTACTACCATCCAGGGAGGTACTACCATCCTGGGAGGTACTACCATCCTGGGCGGTACTACCATCCTGGGCGGTACTACCATCCTGGGAGGTACTACCATCCAGGGAGGTACTACCATCCAAGGAGGTACTACCATCATGGGAGGTACTACCATCCTGGGAGGTACTACCATCCTGGGAGGTACTACCATCCAGGGAGGTACTACCATCCTGGGAGGTACTACCATCCTGGGCGGTACCACCATCCTGGTAGGTACTACCATCCTGGGCGGTACTACCATCCTGGGAGGTACTACCATCCTGGGAGGTACTACCATCCTGGGAGGTACTACCATCCTGGGCGGTACTACCATCCTGGGAGGTACTACCATCCTGGGAGGTACTACCATCCTGGGAGGTACTACCATCCTGGGCGGTACTACCATCCTGGGAGGTACTACCATCCTGGGAGGTACTACCATCCTGGGAGGTACTACCATCCTGGGCGGTACTACCATCCTGGGAGGTACTACCATCCAGGGAGGTACTACCATCCAGTTAGGTACTACCATCATGGGAGGTACTACCATCCAGGGAGGCTCTACCATCCTGGGAGTTACTGCCATCCTGGGAGGTACCACCATCCTGAGAGGTACTACCATCCTGGGAGGTACTACCATCCTGGAAGGTACTACCATCCTGTGCGGTACTACGATCCAGGGAGGTACTACCATCCTGGGAGGTACTACCATCCAGGGAGGTACTACCATCCAGGGAGGTACTACCATCCTGGGAGTTAGTACCATCCTGGGAGGTACTACCATCCTGGGAGTTACTACCATCCTGGGAGGTACTACCATCCAGGGAGGTACTACCATCATGGGAGGTAATACCATCCATGGAGGTACTACCATCATGGGAGGTACTACCATCCAGGGAGGTACTACCATCCTGGGCGGTACTACCATCCAGGGAGGTACTACCATCATGGGAGGTACTACCATCCAGGGAGGTACTACCATCATGGGAGGTACTACCATCATGAGAAGTACTACCATCCAGGGAGGTACTACCATCCTGGGCGGTACTACGATCCAGGGAGGTACTACCATCCTGGGAGTTACTACCATTCTGGGAGGTACTACCATCCTAGGAGGTACCACCATCCTGAGAGGTACTACCATCCTGGGAGGTACTACCATCCAGTTAGGTACTACCATCCTGGGAGGTACTACCATCATGGGAGGTACTACCATCATGGGAGGTACTACCATCATTGGAAGTACTACCATCATGGGAAGTACTACCATCCAGGGAGGTACTACCATCCTGCGAGGTACTACCATCCTGGGAGGTACTACCATCCTGGGAGGTACTACGATCCAGGGAGGTACTACCATCCTGGGAGGTACTACCATCCTGGGAGGTACTACCATCCTGGGAGGTACTACCATCCTGGGAGGCACTACCATCCTGGGAGGCACTACCATCCTGGGAGGTACTACAATTCTGGGAGGTACTACCATCCAGGGAAGTACTAAGTACTACCATCCTGGGAGGCACTACCATCCTGGGAGGTACTACCATCCTGGGAGGCACTACCATCCAGGGAGGTACTACCATCCTGGGAGGTACTACTATACTGGGAGGTACTACCATTCTGGGAGGCACTACCATCCTGGGAGGTACTACCATTCTGGGAGGTACTACCATTCTGGGAGGTACTACCATTCTGGGAGGTACTACCATCCAGGGAGGTACTGCCATCATGGAAGGTACTACCATCATGGGAGGAACTACCATCGAGGGAGGTACTACTATCATGGGAGGTACTAACATCAAGAGAGGTACTAATATCATGGGAGGTACTACCATCCAGGGAGGTACTACCATCATGGGAGGTACTACCATCCTGGGAGGTACTACCATCATGGGAGGTACTACCATCCTGGGAGGTACTACCATCCTGGGAGGTACTACCATCATGGGAGGTACTACCATCATGGGAGGTACTATTATCCTGGGAGGTACTACCATCCTGGGAGGTACTACCATCCAGGGAGGTACTACAATCCTGGGAGGTACTACCATCATGGGAGGTACTACCATCTTGGGAGGTACTACCATCCTGGGAGGTACTACCATCCTGGGAGGTACTACCATCCAAGGAGGTACTACCATCATGGGAGGTACTACCATCCTGGGAGGTACTACCATCCAGGGAGGTACTACAATCCTGGAAGGTACTACCATCATGGGAGGTACTACCATCAAGGGAGGTACTACCATCCTGGGAGGTACTACCATCCTGGGAGGTACTACTATCATGGGAGGTACTACCATCCTGGGAGGTACTACCATCCAGGGAGGTACTACCATCCTGGGAGGTACTACCATCCAGGGAGGTACTACAATCATGGGAGGTACTACCATCCAGGGAGGTACTACAATCATGGGAGGTACTACCATCCTGGGAGGTACTACCATCTTGGGAGGTACTACCATCCAAGGAGGTACTACCATCCTGGGAGGCACTACCATCCAGGGAGGTACTACTATCCTGGGAGGCACTACCATCCAGGGAGGTACTACCATCCTGGGAGGTACTACCATCCTGGGAGGTACTACCATCCTGGGAGGTACTACCATTCTGGGAGGCACTACCATTCTGGGAGGTACTACTATACTGGGAGGTACTACCATTCTGGGAGGTACTACCATCCTGGGAGGTACTACCATTCTGGGAGGTACTACCATTCTTGGAGGTACTACCATCCTGGGAGGCACTACCATCCATGGAGGTACTACCATCCTGGGAGGCACTACCATCCTGGGAGGTACTACCATTCTGGGAGGTACTACCATTCTGGGAGGTACTACCCACCTCTACAACAACCACTACAACCACCACCACTGCAACTACCACTACACCCACAACTATAACCACTACAACAACTACAACCATAATCGACACAACCACCACCACAACCACCTTAATAACCATTACAACAATTTCCCCTCTGATCGCTTTCCAATATCTCCTAATGTTTATTGTGGATTTTGGCCAATGATACAACCGGACGTGCGAAACGTCGTAATAGTTTGTAAATGTGAGAAACGTAATGGAAAATGGTGTGTGTCTATCATGACTACTAGTCCTGCCTATCATGACTAGTTGTACTATCATGAATACTAGTTCTTAAATAATAAAAAGGCACAATACCGTGACTGGAACAATACACAAATAACTCGGACACAGGAGAAAGATACTTATAACGACGCTTCGGTCCGACTTAGACTATTAACTAGTCACACACAAGCGCGACGGATAGGGAGCCAGAATACGAGAGGGGAAACGAGGCCAGTAGTAGTAAAACGAGAGGAGGTAGTAGTGTAACGTAGAAGTAGTAGTAGTAGTAGAGGTAGTGGTTGTAGTAGTCGTAGTAGTGTTAATGGTGGTAGCGGTAGAGGTAATGGCCCACGAGGGCAGGACAAAACACAGGGGAAACTCGTAGGACAGAACCCACCCAGACAGAAGAAAGGAAAGGCTCAGAAAGTATAGGAAATGAGAAGAGGAGAGGAGGAGATAAAGATCAGGTTAAGTCACAAGTGATCTGAAGTTTGGAGTATTTGACAATGTAATGAGAAAGGAAGGCGCCTACAGAGACAAAGCCACGACTAACATTCATGTTAGGAAAGTTGTGTATAAGGGCTGATGCAACAAGACGGTGTCTGTGAAGGCTAAAAGGCCGAACTGTTTTGGCAGACGACCAGTTAACACGATGACCATCATCTCTAGCATGACAGAGAGCATTGTTATTGTCGACAAGTCTAACACTTCTTTTGTGCTCTTTAAGTCTGCCAGAAAGAGAGCGTCCAGTTTCTCCAAAGTATTGGAGACAAGAGGAGCAGGAAATGGAGTAGACTCCAGAAGCATCAATAGCAGACGAGGTACGAACTAGATCACTACGAAGGGTGTTAGTTTGGCGACAAGTAAATTTGATGTCTGAGCGGAGAGAGTTGTTAAGATTTAGGAGACTGGAAATAGAGGGACAGCAAAGAACAGGAGATATCGGTAAGTCTCAAGTAGTTGATCTCTTCTTGACCCTCGGTAAGTCTAAAGTAGATGATCCCTTCTTCACCCTCAACACGCCCTCTTCACCACAACCTCTCTGTAACCTTCTCACAAACCTTGTTTTCGACACTGCTCGCCTTAATTCGCAAATTCATTCTAATAAATTACATAAGAAGCTTCATCGTCTTATCTCCGACAGCTCTTGATCTGTCTTGGGCTGACTGTGTTACTAATGTGTCTTCAGTCACTCTCCCAACACCAACTTGAACTTCTTGGCTTTGGTCTTTCCTTTGCCACTTAAGAGGCACGTAAGTTCCCCTGTCTTATAATAACATGTTCATCTTTCCACTATAATCTACCTTGTTCATAATTACTATCGCATTTGCTTTCTCTGTTTTGTTTGAGAGGTGTGAGCAAAGCACACACCTCTCCAACACAATTGTCCTCAAAGATTTGTTAAGTTATACCATGAATTAAGGAAAGATCCTGGACTTCACCGTACGAAACAAACAAAGCAAATGCGATAGTAATTATGGACAAGGTAGATTATAGTGGAAAAATGACCATGTCATTACAAGACGGGTGAACTTAGGTGCCACTTCACCTGCCCCTCGCCGCTGGCAGTGACCTGATTTCCTTCTTTGATTCCTTTAGTCAGTGTCTCGTAATTTTCCTAACTTGTCCACTTTAAGTGGTGCTCTCATTCCTGCTCTCTTAAATCTAATACTAATATTGCCGTCATTTCTTCTGACAAAGGCAATTCGATAGATGTCCTTGATTGCCAGGATTACCTCCACAAAGCCTTGCTCTCACGTACTCACACTCCTCTCGTTTCCAACACTCTTGATCGCATCAAGAGACCTTTCAACCATAAACTTCGAACTCTTTCTGACCTCTTGTCCTCCCGACTTTGATTTTCTTCAACGTTTCAGTATTATTTGTCCCTCTCTGTCTCATTTCTATGATCTTCCTAAAACTCATAAACCTGATGTCCCTCTACGTCCCATCATATCCTCCAGAGGTTCTCTCTTATTCTCTTGCTTCTTGGCTGGTCAAAACTCTTACTCCATTTTTTGGAACTTTTTCTCCTGTTCACCTCCGTCACTCTCAAGACTTCATCAAACTGCGCTCGGTCACATCCGGCCAATAAGATGCTCAGTCTTGACGTTGAGTCCCTCTTCACCAATGTCCCTCTTGATGTCCTTAATTTCCTCAGAGTGAAGACCAGTGAAGGATTACTTCATCTCTCTATACCTACTGATGTCTCTCTTGATCTTATTCGCCTTCGTGTGGATTCCGACACTTTTTTCCATTGAATGTAAATTTTATTCTAAAACCTTCGATGTTGCTATGGGCTCTCCTCTATCACCTGTTCTTACCAACCTTCAAATGGAATATTTACAACCTGTTCTACTTCCTACTATTGGGGTGAGTTCATCTCTCTGGCTTCGCTATGGGAGATATTTTTGCTCTAAGGCCCCACGACTACTCTCTTTCAAATATTTCTTGATGCCTTTAACAATCTTGATCCTTTAAATCAAGTTCGAAGCTGAAAGGGAATCCAACTCTTTGCTTCCTTTCCTTTGTGTACATGACCATCGCAAGCCTATGTACACTGGCATGTACAGTCACTACTATTATTACTATGCTCCATCTATCAACATAAGTATTATTTCTCTCTCTGTGCCATCTATATTTGTGACCATTCTTAACAATTATCATTATTATTATTATTGTTAATTATTATTATTACCACTCAACTGCAGACAGTTTATGACAAGTCTTCATGAACGACTGTCAGTTAAGATCCTGTACAACATTCTGAACAACGGTAGTAGCCAGAAATATTGCTGTTAATCAAGCTCGTTCAAGCTAGTGTGATGAACAATAGTTCAGGCTAGTGTGATGAACAATAGTTCAGGCTAGTGTGATGAACAATAGTTCAGGCTAGTGTAATGAACAATAGTTCAGGCTAGTGTGATGAACAATAGTTCAGGCTAGTGTAATGAACAACAGTTCAGCCTAGCATAATGAACAATAGTTCAGGCCAGCATAATGAACAATAGTTCAGACTACTATAATGAACAATAGTGCAGACTAGCAAGATGAACAATAGTTCAGGCTAGCATGAACAGTTTAGACTAGTAAGAACAATAGTTCAGGCTGGTATAACTCTGGAAACTAGTCACAGGTACATCACAGACGAGGGGTGTGAAGAGTGGTACAATGGTGCAATATTACACTGGTACAGAGGTCACTTTGAGGTATAATGGGAAGTCCCCCCATTGATTTATAGACAGAATGACTGAGAAGAGGATACAAGCGTGTGTGTGTGTGTGTGTGTGTGTGTGTGTGTGTGTGTGTGTGTGTGTGTACTCCCCTAACTGTGGTTGCAGGGGTCGATTCATAGCTCCTGGCCCCGCCTCTTCACTGGCCGCTACTGGGTCACTCTCCCTGCGCCATGAGCTTTATCATACCTATTCTTAAAGCTATAAATGGATCCTGCCTCCACTACATCGCTTCCCAAACTATTCCACTTCTTGACAACTCTGTGACTGAAGAAATACTTCCTAACATCCCTGTGATTCATCTGAGTCTTCAACTTCCAACTGTGACCCCTTGTTTCTGTGTCCCATCTCTGGAACATCCTGTATGTTCACCTCGTCGATTCCTCTCAGTATTTTATATGTCCTTATCATATCCTCCCTATTTCTCCTGTCCTCTAGTGTCGTCAGGTCGATTTCCCTTAACCTCCCCTCGTAGGACATGCACCTTTGCTCCGGGACTAGTCTTGTTGCAAACCTTTGCACTTTATCTAGTTTCCTTACATGCTTGGCTAGGTGTGGGTTCCAAACTGGTGCTGCATACTCCAATATAGGCCTAACGTGTACAGGGTCCTGAATGATTCCTTAAGATGTCGGAATGCTGTTCTTAGGTTTGCTAGGCGCCCTTATGCTGCAGCAGTTATTTGGTTGATGTGCGCCTCAGGAGATGTGCTCGTGTTATACTTACCCCAAGATCCTTTTCCTTGAGTGAGGTTTGTAGTCTCTGATCCCCTAGACTGTACTCCGTCTGCGGTCTTCTTTGCCCTTCTCCATGACTTTGCTTTTGGTGGGGTTGAACTCCAAGAGCCATTTGCTGGACCTGGACTGCAATATGTCCAGATCCCTTTGTAGATCTTCTCAGAACCATGTGGTCACTGGCCCCGAGGGGTCTTTTATACGTGATGTCCTAAATATCTGCACTACTCAAGGTGAATACTAGGTCCAGTTGTGTTGGTTCATCCTCTCCTCTCTCATTGGTAGTGTCCCTTACGTGTTGGTACATGAAGTTTTCCAGTACCTCCTCCATCATCTTATAGCCCTCCATGTTTCTGGGCCCCCATGTGGCTCCAAGATCTCCCAGTCGATTTCCTTGTGGTTGAAGTCACCCATGATCAGAAGCTTTGCCCTGCTTGCATGAGCCCTTCTGGCCACTCCAACTAGTTTGTCAACCATCGCTCTATTACTGTGGTGGGTTATACATCACTGCAATTACCACCTTGGAACCTCCAGACTGAAGTGTTCCTATTATGTAGTCTCTTGCTTCTCCTCTGTCTCCTCTCTCCAGCTCATCAAAATCCCCTTGGTTTTTGATAAGCAGTGCCACTCCTCCACCCCCTCTGTCTTTCCTCAGGATCTGACATCCTGTTGGAAAGATGGCATCTATTATCATTCCTGTGAGCTTGGTTTCTGTGAGAACTATGACATCCGGTGATGCCTCTGACTCTTTCGTGCCACTCCTCCCACTTATTCGTTATTCCATCAGCGTTCGTGTACCATACCTTCCAGTTTCCTCTCCAACACTGTGTTCTGGGGGGTCTGTGCGGGTGGGAGACCTGGCAGTGTGCTGTGGGATTTTTCAGTGCAGTGTGGTGTGGGGGGCTGTAAGTGTGGGTTGTACTGGGATAGTGTGTTTGGTTGTGGGGTTCTAGGGGTGGTTCTGTGTGTGCTTGCATTTGTTGCTGTGCCCTGCTCTGGCTATCCTCTGCTGACTCTGTCATTGTCTCTCTTCCTAGCCCCTTTCGTTTCTGTGTCCTCTCCCTCAGCTGCTGTCGTTCTGTTCTTGTTCTGTTGCAGTCTAGGAACACCCTCTTATATGTTGATGATTCCTTCAGCAGTGGTTTCTTTTGCAGGATCTTTTTCTGTGCCATTTCTGTCTTGATAATCAGTTTGACCGGCCAATTTCTCCCCTTCAGGTACCCCCCTATTCTCTTAAAATTTATTGTCTCAGTCATGTCCTCCTCGCCTATTTCTTTGATGATGCTTTCAATCTCCTGTTTTTCTTCCTGCCATCTTTCATTGTGTGTCCTGCCCTCGCTCTCCTGAAGGCCATGAATAAACACAGACTTCTCCCACTTCTCCTCCATTGCCTTTCCCCCTGAACCTCTGTCCCGTTTGTACATGGCCATTGTCTCTCTTATTTTTTCCCTATAACTCTTGGTGGCATGGTCGTGCCTCTACATGGGACCTGTCCCCTTCAGCACCTTCTCCCCCCTCCCTTACTGCTATCCCTGCTCCCAACAACTCTCCCCCTTCGTTCCTCGGCCCTGATTGGTGGACTGATAGGGCCTTAACGTAAGTTGTCTCCTTGTGTGTGTGTGTGTGTGTGTGTGTGTGTGTGTGTGTGTGTGTGTGTGTGTGTGTGTGAGAGAGAGAGAGAGAGAGAGAGAGAGAGAGAGAGAGAGAGAGAGAGCACCCAGCAGTGAACTGCATATATAAAGGAAGAAGAGGAGTTCCCTCACATTTGACCAAGCAGTTGCCTACATTGTTTAACATCTAACATTGTTGGTAGTCTCGATCTTCCGTCCTATAACGACATTAGTGACCAGCCAGGTTGCTAGTGCTGGCATGGTGCACACCTCTAAGACAGGTTACACTTGTCCGCTTTCCATTAAACCTCAACACAACCAAATTCACTTCAGTGCAGCAGGCGAGGAACATTGTTACCACTCGTGTCTCCTACTTTAATTACTAGAGTATTGTTGTAGTGGTGTGATGTGATGTGGTGTGGTGTATTTATTATAGTGGTGTGTAGTGGTGACAGTGTGTGTGGCCGATGCCTCAGTTTGAGAACGTAGTCTCCCAAACATAATAGTGGTTAGAAGAACGTTACTAGAAACCTAGATGTGACTTGGAATAAAACAATTTGCTGTGGTCTAGTTAGGTCTAACTTTGTTGCCAACGGTTGGGGAGGTGTTGGGAGATCACTGAAAAATATCCAGAGAAAGTAATATCCCCGTGGGGAATTGGAAGGTTATGAAAGGCTGACGGAGTGGATGAGTCTGTCTGCTCATTAACATGTCCAGAGACCCAGCAAAGAACAACTTTTTTTTGTCTACTAGAAATCTGACGCAACCACAGCTGAATACGAAGGTTGATGATGATGAAGATTAAGACACATGTGCAACACCTGGGTATCTTTACTGATGAAACGTTTCGCGTACACAGTAGGCTTCTTCAGTCAAATACAGAAGCATTCTATACCAATTTCAACACGAAGGATGATGGGATGAAGGAAGTTGAATTTCTGGATAGCCTTCAATACGCTTTGGGAGTCTGAAGAATGAATGATGAGGAAGCCTTGGACACGTCTGTCACACCAGTGAGAAACATAACGCAGATGTGAAAACACTGGCTAATATTGGTAAATAACCAGAGATTACTCTATCAAGAAAAAAAAATAGCTGCATACCCAACACCATCGAAAGATTTAAAACCATCATTATAGATTGCAATAGCATGAAAATGATGATGGAAGTTATCAGTAGAGAGAGCACGTGAAGTTGTTGCAGACTCGTGAACTCTGGCGTGAACAGGCCTGCTGCAGTGTTCCTCCTCTCTTATGTTCTCTTATGTTCTTAAAGGGAAGGTAACTTAGGGAAAGCCAGTAGAGTGAATACAGAGAGTGAAGAGGCGAAGAAATGGGGTCGACAATTAAATAAATTAGCCACACTCATTTTAACTATAAATGAAAGTATGAAGAAGGTCGTGGAAGTGGATGAAATCAAGATGACAATGAGCATCGTGTCGATCTTGCAAAGTGTCAGATAAATGGACACAGATGCAACTAATGTGGCATTTTATTGTGGCAACATTTCGCTCTCCAGGAGCTTTGTCAAGCCTTAAACACCCTGCGAAGGCAGTGTGTTGGTAGACTCCCGACCGGGAAAAAATGGAAAGGACCTCAGACACAAATGTAACTCCTGACGATGCATGGAATCAAGTTTAGAAAGAGTAATGGGTGAGGCTGAAGATGGTCACCATAGTCTAGTTCAGATGAAATTAGTGTTTAGTGAAGTAGTCTATCAGCAACCATGATATATGGGCTATGAGCAGCAGCTTTCAGAGAGGTTATGCGAGGCTTTTAGGTCGTTAAACGAATTAAACAGAAGACCGAGAATTTGACAGTGTCCTGTTCAGGGATATGGGAAGTTTAGGACAGTACGAGGGCTAATATAACATTGTGAAAGTTATCTGGTGTGTTTTTACAACACAAAACTTAAACCAATGAGACTGGTCCAGGCGGAAGCATGATCAACAGCATACCAGAGAGAAGTCAACACCAAATGACAGTCAGCTTCTGGAAAAAAAGCTATAGCAAAACAGACAATACAGAGAGATGACACAACACCGGAAGACAGAACAGAGGCAAAGTCATTAATGGTGAGCAGGAAGAAGGTACTGTTAAGAACATAGCCTTTAGACACGCCTTCAACCTGAAAAATATCAGGGGAAAACCTATTATTTTTCTGGAAACGAAAGTTCAATGAAGAAATGGAAGGAAGAGCGGCATATTACCCCAAAGACCCCAGCACGGGCTGGGGCGAAGATGTTGTAACGCTGGGGCTAAGATGTTGTAACGCTGGGGCTAAGATGTTGTAACGCTGGGGCTAAGATGTTGTAACGCTGGGGCTAAGATGTTGTAACGCTGGGGGCTAAGATGTTGTAACGCTGGGGCTAAGATATTGTAACGCTGGGGCTAAGATGTTGTAACGCTGGGGCTAAGATGTTGTAACGCTGGGGCTAAGATGTTGTAACGCCAAGTGAAGTCAAAAGTATTTTGAAGATCGAAAAAGACTGCAATAATAGACTGATTATTAGCTAAGGTTTCGAAAACATACATAACCAAGTGGATTAAGTTGCTGATGGTAGATCTGCCCTGTTTACAAAAACTAAATTGATGAGGGGAGAGAATTTCAGGTTTACAAGCACCATGCAAAAATGTTTGTTAACCAAGTGATCCAGCAACTTACAAATTATACTAGTAAGAGCTAGATACCTGTAATTTGAGGTATCATGGCCCGAAGTAGCTGGCTTACGAAGTACCTGGCTTACGAAGTACCTGGCTTACGAAGTACCTGGCTTACGAAGTACCTGGCTTACGAAGTACCTGGCTTACGAAGTACCTGGCTTACGAAGTACCTGGTTTACGAAGTACCTGGCTTACGAAAGGCAACAGTGCTTTTTCCACTGAAGGGGTAGAACCCTCTTGGGACCAAATGAGACTGAAAAGACTTAAAAGGACGATGAGTGCCATAGGGTGTAAGCGTTGAAACAGTGACATGTATGTCACCAGCCCTGCCCGCTGAAGTCTGTCACCTCAATAGTGTTGACGTGAGTTTACAGAGAGTGAAGGTCACGTTATAAGATTCCTCAGTGTAAGACGTAAAATCTATAGGTGTTGACTTCTTCTCGGGTTTGGAGAAAAATAAGAGGGAAGAGATCTAGCCCCTGGGATACCCATACAAGGTGATGTCCAAACCCTGTGGGAATCTCAAAAGGATTTGCAAATGCTAGCGCCAGCATCCTGAAGAACGGGAGGAAGGTCAAGGGAATACTTGCCTGTCAACTTCTGTACTGTACTCACCTAATTGTGGTTGTAGGGGTCGAGACTAAGCTCCTGGCCCCAGGACTGCGTACACGGAAGTAGTGGTAGTAATTGTAGACACACTAGCTGGTAAACAACAACACGATGGTCAAGCACTCGTTCCTCTTTATAAGGTGGGAAACGGATGATAGTTCTGTTATAATGGTAGCAACTTCATGCAGCGCATTTCAAACGCACTACTACAGTCAGGAGACAATTAGGGTATATATATTTGGGATAATGTTTACCTGAAGTATGGGGGATTGTAATCGATGTCACACCAAGAACAGTGTGGAAAAAAGTTGTAACAACTTGACAGAAGAAAATAGAATAAGAGGAACATCAGCAAAATAGGCATGGCGTGAAGAAAACACTCAATTCGCTTACTCAAACTGCCAGTGGAAGCAATGAGGAGGGTAGAGTGTAAGAATAATTAATGAAAAGAGGGAAACTGATGTGACGAAGGTCAGGTACCACAGACCAAAGTTCAGCACTATAGAAAAGAATATAGAGAAAGATCTATACAGGAAAGAGTAAGAGTACGAGGATGTAAATGCGCAAGAGTACCAGTGATTCAGACAGAGATAGGAAGAGAAGTGAGGAAAAACCTCTAACTGGTCCCCACGAGTGACAGTCAGACTCTTCCTACAGCAAATGATGAACTTCAAAATTATTTAGTAAAAGAAGTGCCGTAGGTAGAGAAGAAATGATACACTGAATGTCAGGGGTAGATAATGGGAGATAAGGGGAAATATACAAAGGGCAGACCTTGTAGCACTTACCTAAACTACACAGGCCACAGTATATGGATGTGTAATAGGAAAGGAAAGGAAAAAATAGGGAATATCATAGTTCACAAGAAGTGCACTTTCGTTGTATATTTCGTAGGGAGAAAGATCGCAAGATTGTAAAAAATAAAACAGCCAATATTAAAAGTTCCAACAGTGGAACGTAATTAAAGTTCCAGTAGACAAATATATATAAGGTAAAACTGAGCGAGCAACATCTGGTGCTCTCAAATTTCCACTATATCCTCTGATATTCCACTCTAATAAAGCCATTATCTGCAAACAGTAAGACAGCAACGCAGAAAGCGGCGGTGGGTGTGAGCTAACGTGACTAGGAAGGTGCCGGTATACCTGGACGATACTCCGGGAGGGTGTCAACGCCCCTGCGGCCCGGTCCATGACCAGGCCGCAGGAAGGAGCAGGAACAGGTGTAGGGGGTTGCTGAGCCTAAGAACGTGAAGGAAGCGGGATAAGTCGACCATCATCGTAGACTTTAACTCAAAAACTTCGTTATGACTTCGGTAGTTTGCTAAGGCAGGTTGCGTGGCTCAAGTGCATAGAGGTAGATGTACGAGAGACACTGGAAGCTGCCAAATTGAAGGAGACTGAAAGGGATAATGGTATTCTGGCATGAAAAAATCTGGGTGGGGACGGGAGAATTAGTAGCAGTATGTGAGAACTGGATGGACTGTCACAGACACTGGAGGAGACAAGGAGCCAGACACACAGGTACTGGAGGTTGAACAAGGAGCCAGACACACAGGTACTGGAGGTTGAACAAGGAGCCAGACACACAGGTACTGGAGGTTGAACAAGGAGCCAGACACACAGGTACTGCAAGTTGAACAAGGAGCCAGACACACAGGTACTGCAAGTTGAACAAGGAGCCAGACACACAGGTACTGCAAGTTGAACAAGGAGCCAGACACACAGGTACTGCAAGATGAACAAGGAGCCAGACACAGAACAGAGGCAGGGAAAGTTGAGCAAGAAGGAACGAGAGGTTGGGAATTTTTGTGACTGTTGAAGTTTGGGGTATTTGAGGTTTAAGAGATGTAAGGTTTAAAATACCGACACGATGAAAAAATAAAGAAATGCAGTATAACGTGAGGCTTTGCTGACTACGTTTCGCCCACACAGTCAGCTTTATCCACAAACAAATCTGTTTGTGACTTAATAAAGCCACTATGTGGGCGAAACGTTGTCAATAACGGCTCACGTTATACTGCATTATAATGCATTCGTGGAGGGACCAGCTGGGGAAGGTTGAGTAGGTAGAGAGGAAGAGTGGACCGACCAGTTGGGGAAGGTTGAGTAGGTAGAGAGGAAGAGTGGAGCGACCAGCTGGGGAAGGTTGAGTAGGTAGAGAGGAAGAGTGGAGCGACCAGCTGGGGAAGGTTGAGTAGGTAGAGAGGAAGAGTGGACCGACCAGTTGGGGAAGGTTGAGTAGGTAGAGAGGAAGAGTGGAGCGACCAGCTGGGGAAGGTTGAGTAGGTAGAGAGGAAGAGTGGAGCGACCAGTTGGGGAAGGTTGAGTAGGTAGAGAAGAAGAGTGGAGGGACCAGCTGGGGAAGGTTGTGTAGGTAGAGAAGAAGAGTGGAGGGACCAGCTGGGGAAGGTTGAGTAGGTAGAGAAGAAGAGTGGAGGGACCAGCTGGGGAAGGTTGGTAGGTAGAGAGGAAGAGTGGAGAGGACCAGTTGGGAAGGTTGAGTAGGTAGAGAGGAAGAGTGGAGCGACCAGCTGTGGAAGGTTGAGTAGGTAGAGGAAGAGTGGAGCGACCAGCTGGGGAAGGTTGAATAGGTAGAGAGGAAGAGTGGAGCGACCAGCTGGGGAAGGTTGAGTAGGTAGAGAGGAAGAGTGGAGCGACCAGCTGGGGAAGGTTGAGTAGGTAGAGAGAAGAGGGAGGACCAGATGGGAAGGTTGAGTAGGTAGAGAGGAAGAGTGGAGCGACCAGCTGGGGAAGGTTGAGTAGGTAGAGAGGAAGAGTGGAGGGACCAGCTGGGGAAGGTTGAGTAGGTAGAGAGGAAGAGTGGAGGGACCAGCTGGGGAAGGTTGTGTAGGTAGAGAAGAAGAGTGGAGGGACCAGCTGGGGAAGGTTGAGTAGGTAAAGAGGAAGAGTGGAGGGACCAGCTGGGGAAGGTTGAGTAGGTAGAGAGGAAGAGTGGAGGGACCAGCTGGGGAAGGTTGAGTAGGTAGAGAGGAAGAGTGGAGGGACCAGCTGGGGAAGGTTGTGTAGGTAGAGAAGAAGAGTGGAGGGACCAGCTGGGGAAGGTTGTGTAGGTAGAGAAGAAGAGTGGAGGAACCAGCTGGGGAAGGTTGAGTAGGTAAAGAGGAAGAGTGGAGGGACCAGCTGGGGAAGGTTGAGTAGGTAGAGAAGAAGAGTGGAGGACCAACTGGGGAAGGTTGAGTAGGTAGAGAAGAAGAGTGGAGGGACCAGCTGGAGAAGGTTGAGTAGGTAGAGAGGAAGAGTGGAGGGACCAGCTGGAGAAGGTTGAGTAGGTAGATAAACAAGGTAAGTGGAAAAAACAAGTAAAGTAATGTAAGAAGGGGCAGAGGTGGGAACGTTAGCAGTGAGAAGATTTCGTAAGCAAATTACAGAACGGACGTGAATCATGATGGCGCCTTTGAAGGGACTTGAGCTAGAGTACGACACAGCCACATTGGTGTGGGACTCATCTGTAAAAAAACCTGTATTTGTGGTCACAGTGGTGGCCCATGCTAAACTCCCTACACACAAATAACCCGCACACAGGATAAAACTTATGACGACGCTTCGGTCTGACGTCGACCATTATTTAGTCACACACTAACCTGCCTATGGTGTATATAAATATATCTAGCTGGGTGAATCTTATTAGATCCAGCGGCCCAGTGGTTAACACACTGGCCTGTGAGTTTTGGCATTCACTTGCCATGGGTTTAACCCCCACCCGTTCCCTAATTTGTTTTCATTTGTGTTATTACCATTTCGTGAATCAGGATTTCGTAAGAGATGGACACGGGGGAGACGTGAGGGAGGGGTACAAAAGAAACCTGTGGGTGTCGAGCCTCTCTGGATAGCCTTGGAAATCATCCTTGAAGACGGAGTCGAGTAACTACCATAGCGAATGAGAGGTCTTCCTTTTCTTTGGGTCAGTAGATTTTACTCTTAAGAAAACCGGTCAACAGCGGGAATACGCTAGGTAAGCTGGGACTGGCACAGGATGAATTACCGTGCTCTGCAGACCAGGCATTCTGCTGCCCCGCAGACCAGGCATTCTGCTGCTGATCTTCAGTATTTGGCCAGGTGACCAGAACACCAACAATGTTCCCATCGCTGACGCACCGGGAACAATTCCCAGCCAAGCAAGTATTGTTCTTCTATGTAAACAGAAACTGCAAGTTCTTGTAATTCGAAGGTTACTAGGATAATATTTTCGACCTCGGGCAGTACTAGGCAGTGTTACTCGGGCAGTACTAGGCAGTGTTACTCGGGCAGTACTAGGCAGTGTTACTCGGGCAGTACTAGGGCAGTCAGTTACTCGAGGCAGTGTACTCGCAGACTAGGCAGTGTTACTCGGGCAGTACTAGGCAGTGTTACTCGGCAGTACTAGGCAGTGTTACTCGGCAGCTAGGCAGGTCGCTAGTTACTCAGGGCAGTACTAGGCAGTGTTACTCGGGCAGTACTAGGCAGTGTTACTCGGGCAGTACTAGGCAGTGTTACACGGCAGACTAGGGAGTACTCAGGCAGTACAGGCAGTGTTACTCAGGCAGTACTAGGCAGTGTTACTCGGCAGTACCAGGGCAAGGTTACTCGGGCAGTCACAGGCAGGCTACTGCAGACGCATAGGCATACTCGGCAGTAGTAGGCAGTGTTACTCGGGCAGTACTAGGCAGTGTTACACGGGCAGTACTAGGCAGTTTTACTCAGGCAGTACTAGGCAGTGTTACTCGGGCAGCACTAGGCAGTGTTACTCGGGCAGTACTAGGCAGTGTTACTCGGGCAGTACTAGGCAGTGTTACTCGGGCAGTACTAGGCAGTGTTACTCGGGCAGTACTAGGCAGTGTTACTCGGGCAGTACTACGCAGTGTTACTCGGGCAGTAGTAGGCAGTGTTACTCGGACAGTACTAGGCAGTGTTACACGGGCAATACTAGGCAGTGTTACACGGGCAGTACTAGGCAGTGTTACTCGGGCAGCACTAGGCAGTGTTACTCGGGCAGTACTAGGCAGTGTTACTCGGGCAGTACTAGGCAGTGTTACTCGGGCAGTACTAGGCAGTGTTACTCGGGCAGCACTAGGCAGTGTTACTCGGGCAGTACTAGGCAGTGTTACTCGGCAGTACTAGGCAGTGTTACACGGCAGTACTAGGCAGTTTTACTCGGGCAGTACTAGGCAGTGTTACTCGGCAGCACTAGGCAGTGTTACTCGGGCAGTACTAGGCAGTGTTACTCGGGCAGTACTAGGCAGTGTTACTCGGGCAGTACTAGGCAGTGTTACTCGGGCAGTACTAGGCAGTGTTACTCGGGCAGTACTAGGCAGTGTTACTCGGGCAGTAGTAGGCAGTGTTACTCGGGCAGTACTAGGCAGTGTTACACGGGCAAACTAGGCAGTAGTTACACGGGCAGTACTAGGCAGTGTTACTCGGGCAGCACTAGGCAGTGTTACTCGGCAGTACTAGGCAGTGTTACTCGGGCAGTACTAGGCAGTGTTACTCGGGCAGTACTAGGCAGTGTTACTCGGGCAGCACTAGGCAGTGTTACTCGGGCAGTACTAGGCAGTGTTACTCGGGCAGTACTAGGCAGTGTTACACGGGCAGTACTAGGCAGTTTTACTCGGGCAGTACTAGGCAGTGTTACTCGGGCAGCACTAGGCAGTGTTACTCGGGCAGTACTAGGCAGTGTTACTCGGGCAGTACTAGGCAGTGTTACTCGGGCAGTACTAGGCAGTGTTACTCGGGCAGTACTAGGCAGTGTTACTCGGGCAGTACTAGGCAGTGTTACTCGGGCAGTACTACGCAGTGTTACTCGGGCAGTAGTAGGCAGTGTTACTCGGCAGTACTAGGCAGTGTTACACGGCAGTACTAGGCAGTGTTACTCGGGCAGTACTAGGCAGTGTTACTCGGGCAGCACTAGGCAGTGTTACTCGGGCAGTACTAGGCAGTGTTACTCGGCAGTACTAGGCAGTGTTACACGGGCAGTACTAGGCAGTTTATCTCGGCAGTACTAGGCAGTGTTACTCGGGCAGCACTAGGCAGTGTTACTCGGCAGTACTAGGCAGTGTTACTCGGGCAGTACTAGGCAGTGTTACTCGGGCAGTACTAGGCAGTGTTACTCGGGCAGTACTAGGCAGTGTTACTCGGGCAGTACTAGGCAGTGTTACTCGGGCAGTACTACGCAGTGTTACTCGGGCAGTAGTAGGCAGTGTTACTCGGGCAGTACTAGGCAGTGTTACACGGGCAGTACTAGGCAGTGTTACTCGGGCAGTACTAGGCAGTGTTACTCGGGCAGCACTAGGCAGTGTTACTCGGGCAGTACTAGGCAGTGTTACTCGGGCAGTACTAGGCAGTGTTACTCGGGCAGTACTAGGCAGTGTTACTCAGGCAGACTAGGCAGTGTTACTCGGCAGTACTAGGCAGTGTTACTCGGGCAGTACTAGGCAGTGTTACTCGGGCAGTACTAGGCAGTGTTACTCGGGCAGTACTACGCAGTGTTACTCGGGCAGTAGTAGGCAGTGTTACTCGGGCAGTACTAGGCAGTGTTACACGGGCAGTACAAGGCAGTTTTACTCGGGCAGTACTAGGCAGTGTTACTCGGGCAGTACTAGGCAGTGTTACTCGGGCAGTACTAGGCAGTGTTACTCTGGCAGCACTAGGCAGTGTTACTCGGGCAGTACTAGGCAGTGTTACTCGGGCAGTACTAGGCAGTGTTACTCGGGCAGAACTAGGCAGTGTTACTCGGGCAGTACTAGGCAGTGTTACTCGGGCAGTACTAGGCAGTGTTACTCGGGCAGTACTAGGCAGTGTTACTCGGGCAGTACTAGGCAGTGTTACTCGGGTAGTACTAGGCAGCGGTACTCGGGCAGTACTAGGCAGCGGTACTCGGGCAGGGCCGGTACAAGTTTCAATTTAGTTATGTAAAAGAACACAAGTGAAACTAATGACATTTTATTGTGGCGACGTTTCGCTCTCCAGGAGCTGTGTTGAGTGGGAGATTCTGCAACTCATGAATGGCCGTGTCACACGCGTAAACACTTGTTGGAGTGCAGTATGCGAAATAAGAACAGTATTGCATCTGAAGTGTAAAGAATATCGTCCAAGATTGTTTTTGAAATACAGCTCAGGAGAGAGATTTCCACGTAGCAGGTTTCCTGGAAGAGGACAGAGAAGTGATGGTGTGAGGGCCATCAAGGACGAGTCCAGGTCGTTCTGACGATGGCTTCAAGCGGGCCATCAAGGACGAGTCCAGGTCGTTCTGACGATGGCTTCAAGCGGGCCATCAAGGACGAGTCCAGGTCGTTCTGACGATGGCTTCAAGCCAATCCATCCTGTGAGGGACGACCGATCCAGCAGTGTTGGAAACAACACCCTTCCCTACAGTATTTACTTCCATACATTTCATATTTTCCCTTATATTTCTTATGCTTTAATATGTTGTGTAGTCGCATCATGTGGACTCTTGAGAGTCCCTAATTAGATCTGTACTTATCGTTTTCCTGCTGCCCTGCAGTTTTACCTTACCTGGTATACCTTGAGTATACCTGTAGAGGATTTATGGGGTCAACGCCCCCGTGGCCTGGTCACAGACCAGGCCACGTGGTGGATCAGGGTCTGATTAACCAGGCTCTTACTGCTGGTCGCACGTAAACCGAAGTACGAAGCACAGTAATCCAGAATACCAGGATGACACTGCAGTATCAAGCTAGCGAGGCTCAACCATCACGAGAGAACACAAACGACACTCTTCAGTCCAATACAGAGAAAGGTGAAAGATGAGGAGGAGTTTGACCTACTTCCACTAGTGGTCTTCTCCACTGGTGACTCCACCTACCACTGCTCCACCTCACCTGTCATCGGTATATAAGCCCCATCTCTGAGAATATGCCGCACTTTTGTCAAGACTGATGGAGTGAACACATCGACTCCAGGCTGTGAGACTGATTACCTCAAACTACTTCTCATTTTCTACCATTCTCTGTATTGGACTGAAGAAGCCACTGTGTGGCGAAACGTTTCCAGAATAAATATACCCAAATGTTGCACGAGTGTCATTTATCAGGCAGCCTTCAGGAAGAGGCAGGCAGCCTTCAGGAAGATACAGGCAGCCTTCAGGAACAGACAGGCAGCCTTCAGAAACAGACAGGCAGCCTTCAGAAACAGACAGGCAGCCTTCAGAAACAGACAGGCAGCCTTCAGAAACAGACAGGCAGCCTTCAGAAACAGACAGGCAGCCTTCAGAAACAGACAGGCAGCCTTCAGGAACACTGGCAGCTTTCGGGAACAGACAGGCAGCCTTCAGGAACAGACTGGCAGCCTTCAGGAACAGACAGTTGCCTTCAGGAACAGACAGGTGCCTTCAGGAACACTGGCAACCTTTAGGAACAGACAGGCAGCCTTCAGGAACAGACTGGCAGCCTTCAGGAACAGACAGGTGCCTTCAGGAACAGACAGGTGCCTTCAGGAACACTGGCAACATTTAGGGACAGATAGGCAGCCTTCAGGAACAGACAGGCAGCCTTCAGGAACAGACAGGTAGCCTTCAGGAACAGACAGGCAACCTTCAGGAACAGACAGGCAGCCTTCAGGAACAGACAGGCAGCCTTCAGGAACAGACAGGCAGCGCAGCCTTCAGGAACAGACAGGCAGCCTTCAGGAACAGACAGACAGCTTTCAGGAACACTTGCAGCCTTCAGGAACAGACAGGCAGCCTTCAGGAACAAATAGATGCCTTCAGGAACACTGGCAGCCTTCAGGAACAGACAGACAGCTTTCAGGAACAGACAAGCAGCCTTCAAGAACAGACAGGCAGCTTTCAGAAACACTGGCAGCCTTCAGAAACAGACAGTTGCCTTCCGGAACAGACAGGCAACCTTCAGAAACAGACAGGCAGCGTTCAGGAACAGACAGGCAGTCTTCAAGAACAGAAGGCAGCCTTCAGGAACAGACAACCTTCAGGAACAGACAGGCAGCCTTCAGTAACACTGGCAGCCTTCAGGAACACTGGCAGCCTTCAGGAACACTGGCAGCCTTCAGGAACACTGGCAGCCTTCAGTAACACTGGCAGCCTTCAGGAACACTGGCAGCCTTCAGTAACACTGGCAGCCTTCAGGAACACTGGCAGCCTTCAGGAACACTGGCAGCCTTCAGGAACACTGGCAGCCTTCAGGAACACTGGCAGCCTTCAGGAACACTGGCAGCCTTCAGGAACACTGGCAGCCTTCAGGAACACTGGCAGCCTTCAGGAACACTGGCAGCCTTCAGGAACACTGGCAGCCTTCAGGAACGCTTCCGTCATCCATAGGATGAAATAACCGCTTCCTTCCTCCCTCCCTCCCTCCCTCCCTCCTTCCTTCCTTCCCCCCCCTACCAGTGCCTGGCACTGATGGTACAAGACGGTGCCGACGTCTTCATCCTTGGCACTATCTTGGCACTAAATTTCCGACCATCTGGAAAAAACAAGACATTTGGCACCGTATTTCTGGGAAAATGTCTGACAAGGACAAAAATGGATTATATATTTTTTAGTGTGTGTGTGTACTCACCTACTTGTGGTTGCAGGGGTCAATTCACAGCTCCTGGCCCTGTATATGTGTAACTCTATTGGAGGGCAGTGGTGGTCAGGGTGGGCAGTGGTGGTCAGGGTGGGCAGTGGTGGGCTGTGATGAGCAGGGTGGGCTTGGTAGGCAGGGGTGGGCTTGGTAGGCAGGGGTGGGCTTGGTAGGCAGGGGTGGGCTTGGTAGGCAGGGATGGGCTGATGTGGGCCTGGTGGGCAGGGTGGGCCACAATAAGCATCAAGGACAACAACTAGAGACACCATGAACACTGCCTCACCTGCGTTTGGTCAGTCTCATAAAAAAAAAACTTTGAAAACGTTTATCATATTATTTTCAACGTTTCTCATATATATATATAGTATATATATATATATATATATATATATATATATATATATATATATATATATATATATATATATATATATATATATATATATATAATATATTAAGTCAGTCAGTGCCTAACTACCAGAGTACCTTAGCACCTGAGTGAGAGTACCTACCTGCCTCACCTACCTGCCTGGTGGGCAGTAGGTAATCAGAACCTTGAACCTAGCTCCCCTGGCCTTCAAACAACTGGCTTCTGTCATTATCTTTTTTGTTGTTCAGGATCCCTCAAGGTCTCCAGTTCTTGCTGGGGTCGCGATCAAGACGCTGGGCTATAACAGAGGTATCTAAAGATAGAAGTATCTAAGATAGTAATATTTTTGTTGTTGGTTCACCGGAGATTTTCAGTACTAGTTCTAAATACACTGTTCTAGGATAGAATTATCTAAAGATAGAGGTATCTAGAATAGAAATATTGAGGATAGAAGTAGCTAAGGTAGAAGTATCTAAGACAGTAGAATGTAAGATAGAAGTATCTAAGACAGTAGAATGTAAGGTAGAAGTACCTAAAGATAGACGTTTCTAAGAAATGAGAATCTAAGACAGAGGTTTCTAAGAAATAAGACAGATGACCAAGAAACTAAGTATCCAGGATATAATCGTCTAAGATAGAAAATTCTTGAAAGCAAGTCTCTCAAGAGAGCAGTATCTGCAGAGATACCTTAGAAATAAGATAGAAGTATCTAAGAGAGAAAAATCTAAAATAGAAATATGTAAGAGAGAAGTATCTAAAGATAGGTTCTGAGAATCTTATATTTGTTTTAGTATCTAGAGATATATTACAGTATCTGAGATAGTGTCAAAGAGAGTATGTAAAAGTCTAAGATAGTATTTAAGATATCTAAGAGAGTATCTAAGATACCAAGTAATATAGTAAATGCATAAGATAGTCTCTAAATTTCTAGTTTTCGTGAAACTAAATTATTTTCTATGTATCTAATATAGTCAATAAGTATCTAAGATAGTATCCATGAGTATCTCAAAAGTATCTAAAATAGTATCCATGAGTATCTCAAAAGTATCTAAAATAGTATCCATGAGTATCTCAAAAGTATCTAAGAGTATTATAAAGTGAAAAGTAGTGTCTAGGATAATCTTTAAGTATCTAAGATACTTATATCAGATAAAATTTATATATTAAAGATCCATTAGTTGGCCCCACCCACATGTGTCTACGTCTCCAACTGCTTTATCGCTCCAGGTGTTGTTCATGTGTTTTAATCATCAATAAAGATACTCAGGTGTTGCACATGTGACTTAATCATCAATAAAGATACCCAGGTGACCAAACCAAGATAGCTTTGATGCTTCCAAGATACTTTCTAAGTAATAATTATATAAGATACTATCTAAGATACTTAGTATTATATACTAAGTATCTAAGATACTTAGTATATAATACACTACGTATTCAAGGTTATATCAAAATGTTTAAGAAAATAAGTATCTAATATACTAAGTATTTTAGATATCATCTAAGTACCTAATATTCTAAGTATCTAAGATACTAAGTATTTAATATACTACCTAAGATCCTAAGTATCTGAGATAGTCTAAATATCTAAGATCTTATCCAAGTATCTAAGAAACTAAGATAACTTCTGGCTATGACTCTCACCTCACTACCTCTTACAAACTTCTCACTGCCTGTGTGTGGATAATAGATTCTCTGGGATGAGCAACATTCGTCACTCTGGAGTCCGTTTGCTTCAGTACTGTCCAAGATTCGCCCTTCTCTTTTCTTCTTCTTGGCACTTCCTGTATCCCTTGTATTATTCTCGGGTGCCATGGTTATCGTCCAGAGATAATATGATAAGATTTGTTCGGATTTTTAACCCGGGGTACGAAGGGTTAGCCACCCAGGATAACCCAAAAAAGTCAGTGCGCCTTCGAGGACTGTATGTCTTATTTCCACTGGGGTTCTTCAGTCTTGTCCCCTCAGGATTCCACCCATGCCAGGGATTGAACTACGGACACTCAGTGTGTGAGGCGAGTGAGTTACCAACTAAGCCATGAAAAACCTTCAAAAATCTTGTAAACAATAAGGTAGGCGACGCTGTCAGAGGAAAAAATGTTTGTGGGTAAGAGTGAGGAGAGAACCTGTGCTGCTTCTCCAAACACTCAACCCCTACACCCAACTTGGAACACGCAAACAAAACATGCCCCCCATAACGTGCTTTCATTCTTATTTAACCCTGCCAGTACCTCCGGCATCGCTGGCATTAATCCTGGATGTCTGGTTAATACCCAAAGATCATATGGAATGACGAAAACATCCCCAGAATGTTATAATTAACCAAACTAAGACAAGCGTCACTCCCAGGAGTCAAGACGTGCTTGCCAGAAATGCACTGATTAATTAGTGGCGCTCTTTGGTGCCTACTATTTTCCCCTCATATATTTCCTCACAGAAATAAAGCAGTGTCATTATCATTCTCATCACACTCGACCCTACACATACCGTGCCTTGTAGGTGAACAACTCTACGGTATTCGCCACCCAGATTTCGTGCGTAACTCGAGGCCTCAAAACTGCTCCAAGTACCATCAAGACTTCTGCACTCGTGTAGATGAGAACGATTCAGGTTTATTATACTAAGTGTCTAGGACGCTAAGTATTTAAGATACTAAGCATCTATGATAGTATCTAGGATACTAAGTATCTATGATACTAAGCATCTAGGACACTAAGCATCTAAGATACTTAGTATCTAGGATTCTAAGCATCTAAGATACTAAGTATCTAAAATACTAAGCATCTAAGATACTAAGTATCTAAGATACTAAGTATCTAAGATACTAAGTATCTAAGAAACTAAGTATCTAAAATACTAAGCATCTAAGATACTAAGAAACTAAGCATCTAAGATACTAAGCAACTAAGATACTAAGTATCTAAGATACTAAGTATCTAAGATACTAAGCCTCTAAGATACTAAGGATCTAACATACTAAGCACCTAACATACTAAGTATATAAGATATTAAGCACTAAGTATCTAATACATTATCTAAGATACTAAGACACTAGCATACTAAGTATTTAATATCTAAGTGTCTAAGATACTAATTAATAATCTAAGATTTTAAGAATATTTGTGGCTGTGAATCTTCTAGAAAGTTGAATTTACAGACTAAGATCTGTTATCCTGCCTCAGTTTATATTCTGGCTATAAGTTACCCAGGATGCCACCTAAAGCAGTCATCTAACACCCCCAGGTACCTACTTACTGCTAGTGGAACAGTAACAGCAGCAGCAGGTGTTAGGAGACCTGCCCATACATCTCATCCTGCCCAGGATCCCACCCACAACAGTTAACTAAAACCTAGGTACCTATTCACTGCCAGGTGCACAGTGGCAGGTGTAAAAAGAGAAATAGGCACATATAATACACTCACACATATGCATACACTCACCTGTGTATACACACCCACACACTCGGATGTAGGACATTTTTATACCAAGAGAACGTACGGAATTGATTGATGTTGCAGCAGAGACTAAGGCATGGATTACCGGACTACCAGTTGCACGAAGGGAAATTCATTTTATCTGTCAAAACTCAAAGATTGAAGTCGGGAGAAACCAAAGAGCAAACAACGAAGGAGTGGAAGCTGTGGAAGTAGAGTGTGGATGTACGTAAGCAGAGTAGTTTGCTCGTAGACACACGATGGTTGAAGTGTAGAAAGAAAATATTCTCCACCATCCCGTAGCTCGGTTGGTAGCGCACTCAACTCATACACTGAGGGTCGTGGTTCGATTCCCCGGTACAGGGGAAACATAGCGTGTGTTTCCATGTTCATTTAGCAGCAAGTGGGTACCTGTGTTAGCCCACTAGTATGGGTGGCATCCTGGGGGACAATTAACCCAAGTTGCGAGAAATGCTGTGCATAACCAGGGGCTTTCTATATAGTATGTCACTGATGTCAGGTGTAGTGTGTACAAGTTGTTTATGTACTTGTACATTATTATTATCTTCACTGAGAGATCGAAGGGAAGATGCAAGAGTTAATGGAGGCATAAGAGAGAAGAGCTTCAGAGGCTGAGGAAGAGACTCAAAGCCAGGATGAAAATCTTAGAAAAGCTGAAGACGGAACCAGAAGAGATAAAGGGAAGGTGTGAAGAAGAGACGGAGCTAAATACAGCAGCCAGGGCGGAAACTCACTCTCACACTCTCTCTCACACTCTCTCTCTACTCTCTCTCACACTCTCTCTCTCACACTCTCTCTCTCTCTCTCTCTCTCTCTCTCTCTCTCTGTCTCTCTGTCTCTCTCTCTCCTGCAGAGTAGGTGGAGGGTAAAGACGATGATACAAGGGGCAGCAAAGGAACTGAAAACAAAATTAACAATGATCACTGAAACAAAAGGAAATGGAAAGAGGAGAGATGGAGGTCGCTGACTACAAGTATCTACGACATGTAGCAACCTGAGGGAACTACAGCCGGTGCTACATGACCAGTATCCACTACATGTAGCATGCTGAGGGAACTACAGCCGGTGCTACATGACCAGTATCTACTACATGTAGCAAGGTGAGGGAACTACAGCCGATGCTACATGACCAGTATCTACGACATGTAGCAACCTGAGGGAACTACAGCCGATGCTACATGACCAGTATCTACGACATGTAGCAAGCTGAGGGAACTACAGCCGATGCTACATGACAAGTATCCACGACATGTAGCAAGCTGAGGGAGCTACAGCCGGTGCTACATGACCAGTATCTACGACATGTAGCAAGCTGAGGGAGCTACAGCCGATGCTACATGACCAGTATCTACTACATGTAGCAAGGTGAGGGAACTACAGCCGATGCTACATGACCAGTATCCACGACATGTAGCAAGCTGAGGGAGCTACAGCCGGTGCTACATGACCAGTATCTACGACATGTAGCAAGCTGAGGGAACTACAGCCGATGCTACATGACAAGTATCTACGACATGTAGCAAGCTGAGGGAGCTACAGCCGGTGCTACATGACCAGTATCTACGACATGTAGCAAGGTGAGGGAACTACAGCCGATGCTACATGACCAGTATCCACGACATGTAGCAAGCTGAGGGAGCTACAGCCGGTGCTACATGACCAGTATCCACGACATGTAGCAAGCTGAGGGAGCTACAGCCGGTGCTACATGACCAGTGAATAACTAAGACATCAGGAATATCAATGAACAGACAAGTGGCGAGGCTGAGGTGGGAAAAAAAAGAGACAAATTTTGAGAGAAATGGAAAGTCTGCAAGAGACAAAAATACGACCAGTCAAACTGAGTCTTGTATCAGAAATGTGATGAGATGGAAGCCACTGTTGACGGGGGACCCACAGGTACCACCGTGTGTTGTACATTGATACGGGGAGTGCTACAGGAGAGGCAACAACTGGGGGAGAGTGCTACAGGAGAGGCAACAACTGGGGGAGAGTGCTACAGGAGAGGCAACAACTGGGGAGAGTGCTACAGGAGAGGCAACAACTGGGGAGAGTGCTACAGGAGAGGCAACAACTGAGGGAGAGTGCTACAGGAGAGGCAACAACTGGGGAGAGTGCTACAGGAGAGGCAACAACTGGGGAGAGTGCTACAGGAGAGGCAACAACTGAGGGAGAGTGCTACAGGAGAGGCAACAACTGGGGAGAGTGCTACAGGAGAGGCAACAACTGGGGAGAGTGCTACAGGAGAGGCAACAACTGGGAGAGTGCTACAGGAGGCAACAACTGAGGGAGAGTGCTACAGGAGAGGCAACAACTGGGGAGAGTGCTCAGGAGAGGCAACAACTGGGGGAGAGTGCTACAGGAGAGGCAACAACTGGGGGAGAGTGCTACAGGAGAGGCAACAACTGAGGGAGAGTGCTACAGGAGAGGCAACAACTGAGGGAGAGTGCTACAGGAGAGGCAACAACTGGGGGAGAGTGCTACAGGAGAGGCAACAACTGGGAGAGTGCTCAGGAGAGGCAACAACTGGGGAGAGTGCTACAGGAGAGGCAACAACTGGGGAGAGTGCTACAGGAGAGGCAACAACTGGGGAGAGTGCTACAGGAGAGGCAACAACTGGGGAGAGTGCTACAGGAGAGGCAACAACTGGGGAGAGTGCTACAGGAGAGGCAACAACTGGGGAGAGTGCTACAGGAGAGGCAACAACTGGGGAGAGTGCTACAGGAGAGGCAACAACTGGGGAGAGTGCTACAGGAGAGGCAACAACTGGGGAGAGTGCTACAGGAGAGGCAACAACTGGGGAGAGTGCTCAGGAGAGGCAACAACTGGGGAGAGTGCTACAGGAGAGGCAACAACTGGGGAGAGTGCTACAGGAGAGGCAACAACTGGGGAGAGTGCTACAGGAGAGGCAACAACTGGGGAGAGTGCTACAGAGAGGCAACAACTGGGGAGAGTGCTACAGGAGAGGCAACAACTGGGGAGAGTGCTACAGGAGAGGCAACAACTGGGGAGAGTGCTCAGGAGAGGCAACAACTGGGGGAGAGTGCTACAGGAGAGGCAACAACTGGGAGAGTGCTACAGGAGAGGCAACAACGGGGAGAGTGCTACAGGAGAGGCAACAACTGGGGAGAGTGCTCAGGAGAGGCAACAACTGGGGAGAGTGCTACAGGAGAGGCAACAACTGGGGAGAGTGCTACAGGAGAGGCAACAACTGGGGGAGAGTGCTACAGGAGAGGCAACAACTGGGGGAGAGTGCTACAGGAGAGGCAACAACTGGGGGAGAGTGCTACAGGAGAGGCAACAACTGAGGGAGAGTGCTACAGGAGAGGCAACAACTGGGGAGAGTGCTACAGGAGAGGCAACAACTGGGGGAGAGTGCTACAGGAGAGGCAACAACTGGGGGAGAGTGCTACAGGAGAGGCAACAACTGGGGGAGAGTGCTACAGGAGAGGCAACAACTGGGGAGAGTGCTACAGGAGAGGCAACAACTGGGGGAGAGTGCTACAGGAGAGGCAACAACTGGGGGAGAGTGCTACAGGAGAGGCAACAACTGGGGGAGAGTGCTACAGGAGAGGCAACAACTGAGGGAGAGTGCTACAGGAGAGGCAACAACTGGGGGAGAGTGCTACAGGAGAGGCAACAACTGGGGGAGAGTGCTACAGGAAAGAGAACAAGTGGAAATGACTGGAAACTACACATCCTGAAGAACACTAAGCTTAGTCCCACCATGTTCAAGCTCTACTTCCAGGACACTAAGCTTAGCCCCACCATGTTCAAGCTCTACTTCCAGGACACTAAGCTTAGCCCCACCATGTTCAAGCTCTACTTCCAGGACACAAAGCTTAGCCCACATGTTCAGCTCTACTCAGGACACTAGCTTAGCCCCACCATGTTCAAGCTCTACTTCCAGGACACTAAGCTTAGCCCCACCATGTTCAAGCTCTACTTCCAGGACACTAAGCTTAGCCCCACCATGTTCAAGCTCTACTTCCAGGACACTAAGCTTAGCCCCACCATGTTCAAGCTCTACTTCCAGGACACTAAGCTTAGCCCCACCATGTTCAAGCTCTACTTCCAGGACACTAAGCTTAGCCCCACCATGTTCAAGCTCTACTTCCAGGACACTAGCTTAGTCCCACCATGTTCAAGCTCTACTTCCAGGACACTAAGCTTAGCCCCACCATGTTCAAGCTCTACTTCCAGGACACTAAGCTTAGCCCCACCATGTTCAAGCTCTACTTCCAGGACACTAAGCTTAGCCCCACCATGTTCAAGCTCTACTTCCAGGACACTAGCTTAGCCCACCATGTTCAAGCTCTACTTCCAGGACACTAAGCTTAGCCCCACCATGTTCAAGCTCTACTTCCAGGACACTAAGCTTAGAACCACCATGTTCAAGCTCTACTTCCAGGACACTAAGCTTAGCCCCACCATGTTCAAGCTCTACTTCCAGGACACTAAGCTTAGCCCCATGATCAAGCTCTACTTCCAGGACACTAAGCTTAGCTCCACCATGATCCAGCTCTACTTCCAGAACACTAAGCTTAGCCCACCATTTTCCAGCTTTACTTCCAGGAGAACACTAAGCTTAGTCCCACCATGTTCAAGCTCTACTTCCAGGAGAACACTAAGCTTAGTCCCACCATGTTCAAGCTCTACTTCCAGGAGAACACTAAGCTTAGCCCCACCATGATCCAGCTCTACTTCCAGAACACTAAGCTTAGCCCCACCATGTTCAAGCTCTACCTCCAGGAGAACACTATGCTTAGCCCCACCATGTTCAAGCTCTACCTCCAGGAGAACACTAAGCTTAGAGCTAAACAACCCCTCGACCCATAACCTCCCTACCCATTCAAACACAATAACTCATAGCAACCCATACCCTGTCCTTCATCCTCCCCCCCATACCCTGCCCTTTATCCTCCCCCATACCCCATTCCTAAGACCTATCTGTGCAGAATCCTACCACATAATCACTTCCCCATCCCATCCTCCCTTCCTCTGTCCAGGAACATCAACCAGTGCAGTTTTCAAGACGGTAAATCTGTCCCACAAATCTGCTAGAATTCTATGACAAGGTAACGAAAGTTAGGCAGGATAGCGAAGGTGACAGTAAGAAGGCATTTAACGCAGCACTTCACAATAGATTGGGGAAAAGCTAGATAAAGCAGGAATAACAGGGACAGCATTACACTGGATCAAGGAATAGTTTTCAAGAATAAAGCATTATATTATCTAAGAGGAGGTATCAGAATCGGCGAGTGTGACGAGTGGGGTTCCACAAGGGTCAGTACTTGGCCCAATACTGCTTCTTGTGTATATAAATGACATGACAGAAGAAATCGAGTCTGCTGTGTCCCTGTTTGCAGTTGATGTGAAACTAATGAGGATAATTCAAACAGGAGCAGAACTGGATAGACCACAAATAGATCTGGACAAGCTGCAGGACTGCTCTCACAAGTGGCTATTACAATTTAACACCAACAAATGCAAAGCTATGGAAATCGGGGAAAGGCAAAGACGACCAGGGACAGACTACAGACTTGGGGAACAAAGGCTGCAGACTTCCTGGAAAGAGGACCTCGGGGTGAGAATAGTTGCGAGCATGTCACCTGAGACGCACAGGAACCGAATAACTGCTGCAGAAAACGCGAAATTGGCAAATTTGTATGTAGCTTTGAAGAACCTCAACAAGGAGATATTCACTACCTTATACACGGCATTCGTCAGGACCCTCTCGAGTATGCAGCACCAGAATGGAACCTACATTTGGAAAAGCATGTCAAGAAGCTGAAAAAGTACAAAAGTTTGCAACTAGACTAGTGCCAGAGCTGAGGAGAGGCTAGATGAGCTAAATCTAAGACAGAAGAACCAGAGGTGACATAATAATGACATACAAAATACTGAGAACAGACAGGGTGGACAGGGCGAGTCTGTTTGAGAGGTAGGTCTCAGGTACACAAGGTCACAACTGGAGATTAAAAAACACAGATGAGTCACAGGAATGTTAGGAAATACTTATTTAGCCTAAAGTGGTCAGGAAGTGGAAAAACCTAGATAGTGAATTGCTAGAAGTGGAATCCATACTTAGTTTTAAGAATAGGTATGTTATGGCTCAATAAGCCAGGAGAGAGTGAAACCAGTAGCAGCCAACAAAGGCAGGGCCAGGAGCTGAGAATCAACTCTTGCAACCACAAACAGACGAGAACATGTGAACACACACACACACTGCAGAGAACAAGGAATGGGAGGGATGAACTGGAGCTGCTGAGGCAAAGATACAGCGCCTGAAGGAAGAACTGAAGGAGTTGACGCAGGCAGTGGAGCTGAGCAATGAAATAATCAAGGAGATGGGGACAGGAACAGCAATGGCTGGGGAAGGGACTGAAGGAGGGGAAGAAGCTAAGAAGACCTTTGCAGAGATGCTATCAGACAACCGGAAGGTGCAGATAAGGAAAACAGCAAAGAAGTTGATAAGAGACATGGAGGGTAAAAGAAGTGGGAATAGGAGAGAAAGAGAAGAGAGGTAATTGATTATTCATGGATTTCAAGAGACTGAAGGGAGGACTTATGACAAATGACGACAGGCAGAGGAAACAGATATTGAAAACATCATCACAATAACAGGCAAGGAGGACATGTCACAGGTGACAAGTTTTCAGAGACTTGTGAGGTACGAGGGGAAAAAGTCGCACAGTCAAATTGACTCTTACAACAGAAATGAAACAAGACAGGATCATGCAACAGAAACCATGGTCAAGGGACACAGAATATCACTGGGTGTACCTCGACCGTGACAGAACAACAAAGGAATGGGAGCAACTGAGAGTGCACAAAGATCCCAGAGGCATGAAGAGCGACAATGCATGCATCGACAGGCATGAGGGACTGATTTACCTCATCTTTTGTATACAGTTCTATGTTCTTCATCTTATGTCCTTGTATTGATACAGCCACATAAAGATACTAATTCGTCATGTAATTCTTTATCTTGACATTATGATATACCATTCATGTACAAGCTCAGCCTTGGGAGGACCAACTAGTGCAACCATCCACAGAACCTCCTTAACCCTTAACCCTCTCCCAACCAAGCACAATAAAAACAAACTTCCCCCCACACCCAGTAGTTCCAACGAGCGGACGACACAGGTATGGGGCAATTTCTGTACGAGGTACAGTGGGAAAGAGAACTAGAGGGAAAGTAAATGAGATAATGGAACATGTAGCCAGAACGTGAAGGGAGGCAGAGGAGAAGTTCGTCCTCAGGAGCAACAGAAACAATGAGAAGACCAAAGTGAGCCCATAGTTTACCCACAGGTGTAAAGAGGCCAAAGTCAAGTGTACTAGACAAAATAAAATTTTAGAAAGCAAGGAACTCAGGCAAACAAAGAGTTGAGTCGAGGAGCAAGAAATGAAAATACATGGATAAGGAGGGAGGCCCAGCGGCAATTTGAGAATGACATAACATCAAAAGCCAAATCTAACCCAAAGTTGTTATACAGCCACATCAGGAGGAAAACAAAGTCATGGGCCAGGTAATCAGGATGAAGAAAGGAGGGGAGCTCACAAGAAATGACCAGGAAGTCTGTGAAGAGCTCAGCACGATATTTAAGGAGGTATTATCAGAGACAGACAGGTTACCAGAAAACTGAGAACTAGAGTGCACCAGCAAATGTTGGACATAATACACACAACCAGGGAAGAGATGAAGAATCTAATATGTGAGTTAGATAGGGCAAAGGTGGTGGGACCCGACATCTCTCGGTGGGTCATGAGAAAGGAAGCAGCAGATGCGCTGTACTCACCTAGTTGTGGTTGCAGGGGTCGAGTTCATAGCTCCTGGCTCGTGTGTGTGTCTTCAAAACTATCGTAAAGGGGCAACTACCTGAGGTGTGGAAGGCAAATATAGTTCCAGTTTTCAGGAAAAGAGAAGCAGACAGACAGCATTAAACTACAGACCAGTGTCATTGACATGTACAGCATGTAAAGTTATGGAGAAGATTATCATAAGAGCAGTGGAGCACCTAGAAAGGAATGAGCTTATACACGATAACAAGCACGATCTCAGGGATGGAAAATTCTTCGTCATAAACCTCCTGGAGTTCTACGACGAGGTGACAGAAGACAAGAGAGGGATGTGTAGATTGCATTTTCAAGGACTCGAAGTATCGCACAAGAGACTGGTACAAAAGCTTAGAGGAGCAGGCAGGAATAGCAGGAAAAACACTGCCAATGGCTCAGGAAATGCCTGACAGGAAGAAAACGAGACATGGAACGTGACGAGATGTCAGAGTGGGCGACTGTGACGAGCGGGGTTCCACAAGGGTCAGTCCTGGGGCCGCTGCTATTTCTAGTATATATGAATGACATGACGAAGGGATAGATTCAGAGGTGTGTCTGTTCGCACACGTGAAACTAATGAGGAGAATATACGCGGTACCCCTGGGCACTATCAGTGGCACACCAGGGTGCCGTGGCACCCTGGTTGAAACATACTAGGTTAAAGAAACCCAACCTGACGATACTGGAAGACAGGAGGGAAAGGGAGGACATGATAACGACATATAAAATACTGAGAGGAATTGACAGGGTGGATAAAGACAATGCTCCAGAGATGAGACACAGCAACAAGGGGTCACAACTGGAAGTTGAAGAATCAAATGAGTCACAGGGATGTTAGGAAGTATTTCTTCAGCCATAGAGTTGTCAGGAAGTGAAACAATGCAGAGAGTGATATAGTGGAGGCAGGATCCGTACATAGCTTTAAGAAGAGGTATGATAAAGCTCGTGGAGCAGGGAGGGGACGTAGTAACAACCAGTGAATAGCCAGGGCCAGGAGCTAAGACTCGACCCCTTCAACTATATATAGGCGAGGATATAGGTGAGTATACACACACACAAACACACACACACAATTAGGTGAGTACACACACACGCGCGCACACATATTCACACAGTAATTTAATTCAACCTTCACAGTGGAAAATCCTATGTAATTTGTAAAGAAATTAGGCACTAACAATAGCATATCGTACCCTGTGAGGAAGCTGTGTATTATGTTTGTTTTGTGTGTGCTTGCGTATAACAGCATCCGGGAAGTGTATACATTGTGTATTGAAGGGTCACCTTGTTGAGGCTCTGTGTGTGTGTGTGTGTGTGTGTGTGTGTGTGTGTGTGTGTGTGTGTGTGTGTTTATGTGTGGGAGAAAAAGTTAGCATATGAGAGTATTTTACAAAGTAGAAGTGATGCAAGGAGGGAAGAGTATATGGAGAGAAAAAGAGAGGTTAAGAGAGTGGTGAAGCAATGTAAAAAGAGAGCAAATGAGAGAGTGGGTGAAATGTTATCAACAAATTTTGTTGAAAATAAGAAAAAGTTTTGGAGTGAGATTAATAAGTTCAGGAAGCCTAGAGAACAAATGGATTTGTCAGTTAAAAATAGGAGAGGAGAGTTATTAAATGGAGAGTTAGAGGTATCGGGAAGATGGAGGGAATATTTTGAGGAGTTGTTAAATGTTGATGAAGACAGGGAAGCTGTGATTTCGTGTATAGGGCAAGGAGGAATAACATCTTGTAGGAGTGTGGAAGAGCCAGTTGTGAGTGTGGGGGAAGTTCGTGAGGCAGTGGGTAGAATGAAAGGGGGTAAGGCAGCTGGGATTGATGTGATAAAGATAGAAATGTTAAAAGCAGGTGGGGATATAGTTTTGGAGTGGTTGGTGCTATTATTTAATAAATGTATGGAAGAGGGTAAGGTACCTAGGGACTGGCAGAGAGCGTGTATTGTTCCTTTGTATAAAGGCAAAGGGGACAAAAGAGAGTGCAAAAATTATAGGGGAATAAGTCTGTTGAGTATACCTGGTAAAGTGTATGGTAGAGTTATTATTGAAAGAATTAAGAGCAAGACGGAGTAGGATAGCAGATGAACAAGAAGGCTTTAGGAAGGGTAGGGGGTGTGTAGACCAAGTGTTTACAGTGAAACATATAGCTGAACAGTTTAGGTAAGGGTAAAGAGGTTTTTGTGGCATTTATGGATTTGGAAAAGGCGTATAATAGGATGGATAGGGGAGCAATGTGGCAGATGTTGAAAATGTATGGAATAGGAGGTAGGTTACTGAAAGCAGTGAAGAGTATTTACGAAGATAGTGACGCTCAGGTTAGAGTATGTAGGAGAGAGAGGGAGATTATTCCCCAGTAAAAGTGGGCCTTAGACAAGGATGTGTGATGTCACCATGGTTGTTCAATATATTTATAGATGGGGTTGTAAGAGAAGTGAATGCGCGGGTCTTGGCAAGAGGTGTGGGGTTAAAAGATAAAGAATCTAACAGAAAGTGGAAGTTGTCAAAGTTGCTCTTTGCTGATGACACTGTGCTTTTGGGAGATTCTGAAGAGAAGTTGCAGAGGTTGGTGGATGAGTTTGGTAGGGTATGTAAAAGAAGAAAATTAAAAGTGAATATAGGAAAGAGTAAGGTGATGAGGATAACAAAAATATTAGGTGATGAAAGATTGGATATCAAATTGGAGGGAGAGAGTATGGAGGAGGTGAATGTATTCAGATATTTAGAAGTGGACGTGTCAGCAGATGGGTCTATGAAGGATGAGGTGAATCATAGAATAGATGAGGTGAAAAGGGTGAGTGGTGCACTGAGGAGTCTGTGGAGACAAAGAACTTTGTCCATGGAAGTAAAGAGTGGAATTTATGAGAGTATAGTTATACCAACGCTCTTATATGGGTGT
>WNWK01002909.1:12500-15000 GCA_009830355.1 Cherax destructor | reverse complement strand
GAACCCTCGTGGACCAGGGAATCATAGACCTGTAGGCCCTGGTGGACCTGTGGGCCAAGGTGGACCAGTGGACTATGGTGGACGAGTGGACCCTGGTGAACCATACTGGTACAGAGGACTACGGTGGACCAGTGGATCATGGTTTACCAGTGGACCATGCAGTACCCGTGAACCATGGTGAATTAGTGGAACCATGGTACACCAGTGGATCATGGTGGACCTATGGACCAGAGGTCTACGGTGAACCAGTAAACCATGGTGGGCCAGTGGACCATGGTAGACCAGAGGACCATGGTGGACCAGTGGAACCATGGTGGGTCAGTGAACCATGGTGGACCAGTGAACCAAGGTGGACTAGTGAACCATGGTGGGCAAGTGGACCAGTAAACCATGGTGGGCCAGTGAACCATGGTAGACCAGTGAACCAAGGTGAACCAGTGGACCCTGGTGGACCAGTGAACCATGGTGGGCCAGTGGTCCCATTGTGGACCATAGTGTACCAAAGAACCATGCGCCAGTGGACGCAGGTGGACCAGTGAACCATGGTGGGCCAGTGAATCATGGTGGACGAGCGAACCATGGTGGACCAGTGAACCATGGTGGACCAGTGAACCATGGTGAGCCAGTAAACCATAGTGAATCAGTAAACTATGGTGGACAAGTGAACCATTGTAGATCAGTGAACCATGGTGAACCAATGGACCATGGTGGACCAGTGGACCATGGTGGACCAGGGAATCATGGTGGACCAGTGAACCATGGTGAACCAGTGAACCATGGTGGACCAGGGCATCATGGTGGACCAGTGAACCATGGTGGACCGTGGCCTGCAGCTTCACTCCTCCCACTGGTCCTGAGACCAGTTTTTGTCAACTTCTGAACAAGTCACCACCCACACATATATTCCTTGTAAACGTTCACAAATATACCTTATATATACACTGAATATACCCTGTATACCTTCAGAAATATACCTTTTATATACACTGAAAATACTTTGTATATCCTTAGGAATATACCATGTATATACCTTTTATACTGTTCCTTTGTTCCAGTGGTTATATCACTACTGTTCCTTAGTTCCAGTGGTTATATAAAAACTTCCTTTGTTCTATTGGTTATATCCTACTGTTCCTTTGTTCCAGTGGTTATATTGCTACTGTTCCTTTGTTCCAGTGGCTATATCACTACTGTTCCTTTGTTCCAGTGGTTATATCACTATTATTCTTTTGTTCCAGTGGTTATTTCACTACTGTTCCTTTGTTCTAGTGGTTATATCACTGTTTTTTTTGTTCCATTTGTTATATCACTACTGTTCTTTTGTTCCAGTGGTTATATCACTACTGTTCCTTTGTTCCAGTGGTTATATTGTTACTGTTCTTTTGTTCCAGTGGTTATATCACTACTGTTCCTTTGTTCCAGTGTTTATATTGCTACTGTTCCTTTGTTCCAGTGGTTATATCACTACTGTTCCTTTGTTCCAGTGGTTATATTGCTACTGTTCCTTTGTTCCAGTGGTTATATCACTACGTTTTGTTCAGTGATTACTACTGTTCCTTTTTCATGTTATATCCTCTGTTCCTTTGTTCCAGTGGTTATATTGCTACTGTTCCTTTGTTCCAGTAGTTATATTGCTACTGTTCCTTTGTTCCAGTGGTTATATTGCTACTGTTCCTTTGTTCCAGTGGTTATATCCCTACTGTTCCTTGGTTCAATAATCTGTGAGTCCAGCACTCTCTATCACCTGTCAGACACAGGTGTCTGACAGGTGTCCACAGGTGTCCAAGGGTATCAGTACCCTGATGGAAGTCAAGTTTTTTTTCGCTAGGTGGCCTTGAAGTACCAGCGTCACCTACTGCAGGTGTCAGGTGACCTTGAAGTACCAGCGTCACCTACTGCAGGTGGCAGGTGGCCTTGAAGTACCAGCGTCACCTACTGCAGGTGTCATGTGACCCTGAAGTACCAGCGTCACCTACTGCAGGTGTCAGGTGACCTTGAAGTACCAGCGTCACCTACTGCAGGTGTCAGGTGACCTTGAAGTACTAAGTACTAAACTCTGCCAGTTTTGAAACCTGACCTTAAATCTAACCGTACACAAGAACTTCTAGAAATGACAGGAAGATAACGCAGACATGACAAGAAGATAACATGGCTCAGACAGGAGATAACATGGCCCAGATAGGAGATAACTTGGACAAGACAGGAAATAACACGGCCCAGATAGGAGATAACATGGATAAGACAGGAAGATAACATGCGTAAGACAGAAAAATAACATGGATCAAACATGGACCAGACAGGAAGATAACACAGACCAGACAGGAAGATAACACAGACCAGACAGGAAGATAACACAGACCAGACAGGAAGATAACAAAGAACACGAAATAATCTTGAATTTCAAACAAGAGATGTCCGATGCCTATCAACTCACAGACAGAGAAGATATCATGGAACAGGGGATCACTATCACCTGGAACCAGAAGAGAAGATAACACAA
>WNWK01002909.1:0-10000 GCA_009830355.1 Cherax destructor | reverse complement strand
AAGTTCTTTCTAAAATTTTCAATATATACGTTTAAAGATATATATATTTTTATTTATGTTAATGCAAAAATTAATAATTTTGTGCCAAAAGAACCTTAGAAAACTTACTTAACCTTATTATAACAAGCGCAATTTAATTTAGCCTAACCCAACTAAATATATTTTAGATAAGTTTACAATAATTTAATAATAAACAAACACAATGAAATATATTTTTTTCGTTAGGTTCAGAATGATTTTTTGCGAAATTATTGCATACACAAATTTTCGCTTGTCTTATTCGGCAAGAAGAGCGTTGCTATTTAAGCCAAAATCCAAAGTTTTACCTAATAGGCACGAGATATATAATATATATATAAATATATATATATATATATATATATATATATATATATATATATATATATATATATATATATATATAAAGTTGACATTGAATAAGTGTTAAACACGTGACTGGAGGTGATTCTGTGCTCTGAATTGTCTTACTGTAACCTTGGTGGTGGCGGTGGTACTGGTGGTGGTGGTAGTACTGGTGGTGGTGGTAGCACTGGTGGTAGTGATGGTAGTACTGGTGGCAGTGATGGTAGTGGTGGCAGTACTGGTAGTAGTACTGGTAGTATTGATGGTAGTACTGGTAGTATTGATGGTAGTATTGATGGTAGTACTGGTAGTATTGATGGTAGTGGTGGTAGTACTGGTAGTATTGATGGTAGTACTGGTAGTAGTGATGGTAGTACTGGTAGTAGTGATGGTAGTACTGATAGTAGTGATGGTAGTACTGATAGTAGTGATGGTAGTACTGGTAGTAGTGATGGTAGTACTGGTAGTATTGATGGTAGTATTGATGGTAGTACTGGTAGTATTGATGGTAGTGGTGGTAGTACTGGTAGTATTGATGGTAGTACTGGTAGTAGTGATGGTAGTACTGGTAGTAGTGATGGTAGTACTGATAGTAGTGATGGTAGTACTGGTAGTAGTGATGGTAGTACTGGTAGTAGTGATGGTAGTAGTGATGGTAGTACTGGTAGTAGTGGTGGTAGTAATGGTAGTACTGGTAGTAGTGATGGTAGTGGTGGAAGTACTGGTAGTAGTGATGGTAGTGGTGGTAGTACTGGTAGTAGTGATGGTAGTACTGGTAGTAGTGATGGTAGTACTGGTAGTAGTGATGGTAGTACTGGTAGTAGTGATGGTAGTACTGGTAGTAGTGATGGTAGTGGTGGTAGTACTGGTAGTAGTAATGGTAGTGGTGGTAGCCCTGGTGGAAAATGAGTAGTTTGAGGTAATCAGTCCTTCTCAGCCTGGAATCGATGTGATCAGTCCATCAATCTTGATAAAGAGTCTAGCATATACTTCACCCTTATCAGGAGCAGCAGGACCAGGAGCTGAGACTCAACCCTCGCAACCACAATAAAGTAATTACACATTACAGGTACCACTATCAATCAGGCAAACACAGGAGCGCTAAACCTTGGCAGGTAACACAGAGAGAGGCGGATGGCTCGGAGATTGCATAATGGCCGGACTCAAGGCCGCTATGGTGGAGGAGTGGGATGGACACGGACCGGGGCGCCACAATCACCATGCAATTCATCCACAATCACCATGCAATTCATCGGGGCGGGGGACGAGTTGCATGCTTCAACACTGACACGACTTACTACAGCGCAGTCGTTCGACATCTGTCGACCGTGACTGCTCTGTGTGTGTGTGTATGTGTGTGTGTATGTGTGTGTGTATGTGTGTGTGTGTACGATGGTGGGTTATGGCTGACATCTTGTTGTTGGGGATGAGATGATGTTGGTGGGTTATGGCTGACATCTTGTTGTTGGGGATGAGATGATGTTGGTGGGTTATGGCTGACATCTTGTTGTTGTGGATGAGATGCTGTTGGTGGGTTATGGCTGACATCTTGTTGTTGTGGATGAGTTGATGTTGGTGGGTTTGCAGCGCTGCTGATCTTGTTGCCACTGATGTTGACCTTGCTGACTGCAACGCTGACAGCTGTATTGTGTCGCTGTTGCCACCTTTGTTGTTACCTTTGGTAATATCACTGATGTTGATGGTGCTGTTGCCAGTGACGTTGCTGTTTCTGTTGTCACTGCCAGATTAACAGTCGTGCTTATGTTGTCACTGCTGTTGCCACCATTGCAGCTGCTGTCCTCTCTACTGTTGCTACTCCTGTTGTCACTGCAGTTGTCACTACTGTTGTCACTGCAGTTGTCACTACTGTTGTCACTACTGTTGCTACTCCTGTTGTCACTGCAGTTGTCACTGCAGTTGTCACTACTGTTGTCACTACTGTTGTCACTACTGTTGTCACTACTGTTGTCAACCAAGCATGTAAAGTGACTTATCAACAAAGGGTTAGTTTAAGGGGTTTCAAATGTATCTACTACAAAAGGGATGATTAATGGGGTTTCTACTACAAAAGGGATGATTAATGGGGGTTCAAGTCTATCTACTACACGAGGGTTATTAAGGCTGCATGTCACCTGTACACCACCAGACAAGAGTACTTTAATGCATAAAATATTGATTAATGTAAACTACCAGTGTATATTTTCTCTGAGATATACACACCTCCCAGTGTATATACACTGAGATACACACCTCTCAGTGTATATACACTGAGATACACACCTCTCAGTGTATATACACTGAGATATACACACCTCCCAGTGTATATACAGTGAGATACACACCTCCCAGTGTATATACACTGAGATATACACACCTCTCAGTGTATATACACTGAGATATACACACCTCCCAGTGTATATGCACTGAGATATACACACCTCCCAGTGTATATACACTGAGATATACACACCTCCCAGTGTATATACAGTGAGATACACACCTCTCAGTGTATATAGACAGAGGCCCACGCCTAGAAATCATAGGTATACCAAGCCACGACTGGCTTACCAGTGATCTATGCCCTAGGATAAGCCACCACTGTATGTAGTCACCTAATTGTGGTTGCAGGGGTCGAGTCATAGCTTTTTTTTGTGTGGACACTTTCACACACACACACAGACACACACACACACAGACATACACACACACACACACACACACACACACACCCACGTGGCCTAGTGGGTAAAGCTCTCGCTTCACGCACGGAGGGCCCGGGTTCAATTCCCGGTGGGGCAGAAACATTTCGAAGTGTTTCCTTACACACACACACACACACACACACACATACATACAACAGGCCTAGTGTCTAATCGACATGTGCCTTGGACAAAATGGTAACTAACACACACACACACACACACACACACACACACACACACAACACACACACACACACACACAACATACATACAACAGGCCTAGTGTCTAATCGACATGTGCCTTGGACAAAATGGTAACTAACACACACAGACAGACACACACACACACAGACACACACACAGACACACACAGACACACACAGACACACACAGACACACACAGACACACACACACACACACACACACACACACACACACACACACACTGTGGGCCAAGGATACCTGTATCACCTTGGACACGCGTGGAGTGATACATCGGATGGGGAATGAATATCATTATTTTGGCAAAATATATTTATGATCCAGAGTGGTATGATTCAGAGTGTAATGATCCACAGTGGAATAATCCACAGTGGAATGATTCAGAGCGAAATGATCCAGAGTGAAATGATTCAGAGTGGAATGATCCAGAGTGGAATGATTCAGAGTGGTATGATTCACGGTGGAATGATTCAGAGAGGAACGATTCGGTGGAATGATTCAGAGAGGAACGATTCAGTGGAATGATTTAGAGTGGAATGATCCAGTGGTATGATTCAGAGTGGAATGATCTAGTGATATGATTCAAAGTGGAATGATCCAGTGGTATGATTCACAATGGAATGATTCAGAGTGGAATGATCTAGTGGTATGATTCACAGTGAAATGATTCAGAGTCTAATGATCAAAAGTGGTATGATTCACAGTTGATTCAAAGTGGAATGATCCAGAGTGGCATAATTCAGAGGAATGATTCAGAGTCGAATGATCCAGAGTGGTATGATTCATAGTGGAATGATTCAGAATGTAATGATCAAAAGTGGTATGATTCACAGTTGAATGATTCAAAGTGGAATGATCCAGAGTGGTATGATTCAGTAGAATGATTCAGAGTAGTATAATTCAGTGGAATGATCCAGAGTGGTATGATTCACAGTGGAATGACCCAGAGTGGTATGATTCACAGTGGAATGACCTAGAGTGGTATGATTCACAGTGGAATTACCCAGAGTGGTATGATTCACAGTGGAATTACCCAGAGTGGTATGATTCACAGTGGAATGACCCAGAGTGGTATGATTCACAGTGGAATGACCCAGAGTGGTATGATTCACAGTGGAATTACCCAGAGTGGTATGATTCACAGTGGAATGACCCAGAGTGGAATGATTCACAGTGGAATTACCCAGGAGTTTGGTATGACTTACACAGTGGAATGACCCAGAGTGGAATGATTCACAGTGGAATGACCTAGTCAGAGGTTATGGATTACATCAGGAGGTACTTCCCGAGACATCAGGGGATTACATCAGGAGATTCATCAGGGAATGACCCTCAGGAGATCTACAGTGTAGTATTCATCAGGGAAAAATGGTACTTACCTCAGGAGCACACCAGGGAGGATTACTTACAGTCAGGAGGCTACCTCAGGAGGCCATCAGGGAGTCTACTCAGGGAGGTATTACATCAGGGAGGTACTTAACCAGAGGGACATGGGAGTTACATAGGGAGGTACTAACATCATGGAGACATGGAAGGTCTTACTCAGGAGGACTTACCTCAGGGAGGTACTTACATCAGGGAGGACTTTACCATCAGGGAGGACTACTCAGAGGCCACACTCAGGGAGGTACTTACATCAGGGAGGTACTTACATCAGGGAGGTACTACATCGGGAGGTTACACTCCAGGGAGTGCTTCCACACTCAGGGAGGTACTTACATCAGGGAGATATGGGGCTTACATCAGGGAGGTACTTACATCAGGAGTCTTCACGGTACTTACATCAGGGAGGTACTTACATCAGGGAGGTACTTACATCAGGGAGGTACTTACATCAGGGAGGTACTTACCTCAGGGAGGTACTTACATCAGGGAGGTACTTACATCAGGGAGGTACTTACATCAGGGAGGTACTTACATCAGGGAGGTACTTACATCAGGGAGGTACTTACATCAGGGAGGTACTTACATCAGGGAGGTACTTACATCAGGGAGGTGTCTCCAGTCCACCTTGGAGGTCAACTGGTCCAGTACACTTACGTTATGACTCAAGGCTATATACTGAGGTATATACATTCTGTTGTGAGGTATATATACTATGTTGTGATGTATACTGTTGTGAGATATATAAAGCGTGTTGTGAGGTATATAAACTGTGTTGTGAGGTATATACACACTATTGTGAGGTATATACACTATTGTGAGGTATATACTTTGTTGTGAGGAATATAAACTGTGTTCTGATGTATATACGTTGTGTAAGCCTGATGTATATACACTGAGGTATATACACTGTTGTGAGGTATATTCACACAACTGATAGAAGGATATACACACGACGAATAGAAGGATATACACACGATGAATAGGAGGATATACACACGATAAATAGAAGGATATACACACGATGGATAAATGTATATACGCCCGATGGATAGCAGCATATACACTGTCCCAGAACTGGTCACGTTTGACAGGCAGGCTATCCTTGGCCTTTCCCAGCGAGATAGGCGGTCCAACACCTGGTCCAGGACCACCTTGGTGGGCCACAGCACCCACCACCTGGTCCAGGACCATCTAGGTGGACAACAGCAGCCCACCATCTGATCCAAGACCACCTAGGTGGATCACAGCAGCCCACCACCTGGTCTAGGACCATCTAGGTGGACCACAGCAACCACCACCTGGTCCAGGACCATCTAGGTGGACCACAGCAGCCCACCACCTGGTAAAGAACCACCTTGGTGGACCACAGCAGCTCACCACCTGATCCAGGACCACCTAGGTGGACCACAGCAACCACAACCTGGTCCAGGACCACCTAGGTGGACCACAGCAACCACCATCTGGTCCAGGACCATCTGCTGTGAGTGACTATGGACTGTCTCATGGATACGTAGACCATTTTGTAGACTGGACTAATACCAAAGAATTACTTTGAAATTCTACAGTTCAATGAAATTTTGTGGGATGATTTCTTATTCAGTATGATACATATGTGTTGTGTATCATGTGTTTCCACTCTTCAAGTGTCTAGTTTTGGTGAGCCTGTGTCCAGTGTAGCCTCATTGTCCTGTTCTTAGTTTACAGGAGTTGAAACCAGCGTTGTCTGCTGCTGCTACTGTTGTTGCCCATCCACTTCAAGGTTCGACGTGTTGTGCATTCAGAGATGCTCTTCTGCATATCACTGTTGTAACGTGTGGATACTTGTGTTACTGTCGCCTTCCTGTCAGCTTGCACCAGTCTAGCCATTCTCCTTTGACCATTCTCACTAACAGGGTGTTTTCGCCTATACAACTGCCACTCACTGGATGTTTAGCATTTTTCACGCTATTCTCTGTGAACTCTAAGAAAATGTTGTATGTGAAAATCCCAGGAGATCAGCAGTTTCTGAGACACTCAGACCAGCCAGTCTGGCAGCATCAATAATTCCACAAAGTCACTTACATCACATTTCTTCCCCATTCTGATGTTCAGTCTGAACATCAGCTGAACCTCTTGACCACATGTGCAAGCTTTTAGACACTGAAGTGTTACCATGTGATTGGTTGATCAGATATTTGCATTAACGAGCAGGGTTATCTAATAGTGGCCACTGAGTGAAGGTATTCACGCAAACAGGTTAGCCCAAAGTGAATCCTGAAGGTGGGAATTAGAGTGCCTGCACGCTGAACGAGGGGTGGAGACACTGTATTGGCGCACCTCTGACAAGACAGTGATGGAGTGAGTGATGGTGAAACTGATTTTTTGGATCACCCTGCGTCGGGTGGAGACGGCTGAGTCCTCTGTGGTTATCAGTACACAGTGAGGGACTGCACTTGTTGTACCGCCAACCACCAACTCTCTCATACATATATATATATATATATATATATATATATATATATATATATATATATATATATATATATATATATATATATATATATATATTCTTTAACACAGCACGATTTCAAAATATCTGAAGCTTATATCCTGAGGTACGGGGAGTTAGGTATTAAAGTGAAATCTGTCCTTGAGGCATGAGTAGAGATGCTAGAGAGAGAGAGAGAGAGAGAGAGAGAGAGAGAGAGAAGAAGGATAACTGAGGAAGGAGATATAAAGATAGGGATGGGGGGGATGAATCATCATGTTGAAGGATAAAATGGAGGATAAAAGGCGTAGAATTAGGGGAGATATGATTGAGGTGTATAAATGGAAAACGGGAATAAAGGGGATGTAAATAGCGTGCTGAAAATATCCAGCGAAGACAGGACTCGCAGCAATGGTTTCAAGTTGGGAAAGTTCAGATTCAGGAAGGATATAGGAAAGCACTGGTTTGGTAATAGAGTTGTGGATGAGTGGAACAAACTCCCGAGTACCGTCATAGAAGCTAAGACGTTGTGTTGTTTTAAATATAGGTTAGATAAATACATGAGAGGGTGTGGGTGGGTGTGAGTTGGACTTGACTAGCTTGTGCTACTAGGTCTTATACCGTGCTCCTTCCTTAAGTGGAAGTGACCTGACTACCTGGAGTTTACCTGGAGAGGGTTAACTCCAGGTAGTCAGGTCTAAGCCGAGGAGTGATGGACCTGCCTCGCATGGGTCAGTAGGCCTGCTGCAGTGTTCCTTCTTTCTTATGTTCTTCTTATGTTCTTAAGAGATTCAAGCAAATATGGAGGACGAAGTGAAAATTAATTTTAGCATGAAGGAAGCTTAGACAGACATTAGAAAATGGAACAAATGTATTAGATGAAATGTAATCTAAAGGAAACGTGTTGAAGGAAGGCAACACAGAAGAGGACGAGCAGCCACAGTACCAGAAGGTAAAGATGGAGGCAGTAGTAATGGTGAATAACCCTGAGAAAAACAAGGTAGGAAGGGCAACACTGAAGAAGTACGAGGAAGAGGACATGGGACAGAACTATCATGCTGTTCGGCCTTAACGAAGAAGAAACTGAAAAAAACAAAACTATGGAGACAGAACAAAAATGATTGAAGAACTAATAGACGAATTTGGAAGAGCAGGAGAGTCAAGTAGGAGCGTGTGATGGGGAGGACAAGGCAACACCAACTGGTTTTCCGAAGATGGAAATAAGAAAACTAGCGAGGAAAAGAATATCAAATCTAAGTTGATGTTGAAACACTGACATTGTTTATATCTAGAAGATCAGACGGAAGAGGAACGTAAGGCAGAGAGAGAGAGAGAGAGAGAGAGAGAGAGAGAGAGAGAGAGAGAGAGAGAGAGAGAGAGAGAGAGAGAGAGAAGAGAAGACAGAGAGACAGACAGACAGACAGACAGACAGACAGAGAGACAGACAGACAGAGAGACAGACAGACAGAGAGACACAGTGACAGAGGGAGACATAGAGAGACAGAGACACAGAGAGAGACAAACAGAGATAGGAAAGGAGGCAACACAGGAATGAAACAGGGAACAGAACACCTGCTGCAGAGGACGGTGGGGTAACAGGGGTAAGGGGTACATGAAATACCACAACATTCCACGGACACCTCCAGAAATAGAGTAAACAGCTGATCAGGGAAACAACAAGACAAAGAAGAATCAGAGAATGGAACACAACTGCAGATGGGGAAACCAACAAGTGTGACGCCTTGAGAGGAAGAGATAGGGAAGCAAACCCTCATATAGTAGCTATAACCGAGACAAAACTCTCAGAGATGACAAATGTGGTATTCCCAGAGGGCTACCAAATAATAAGAAGAAATACATTAACAAAAGACAAAGTAGCAATAATGCTCAGAAATCAGTGATCCGAGGAACCAGGAAACAGCAGACTTCGTGGATTATATACAAGGTACCATAATAACGAGAGAGACAAGAGTAATAGTGACCATGATATATAATCCACCAATAAACACCAGAATACCGAGGGAGGATTATGATGAGAATAACAGGACAGTGATTCACTTACTGGAAACAGTGTCTGGGAGAACAAGAAGACATCAACCACAAGGTGACTTGTAGACCAGGGACCACCATGGTGCTTCAGGAACATGGTGACTGGAAGAACACGGACCACTATGGTGGTTCAGGAACATGGTGACTGGAAGAACACGGACCACTATGGTGGTCCAGGAACATGGTGACTGGTGGAACAGGCCAGGGACCACCATGGTGGTCCAGGAACATGGTGACTGTTGGAACAGGCCAGGGACCACCATGGTGGTCCAGGAACATGGTGACTGTTGGAACAGGCCAGGGACCACTATGGTGGTCCAGGAACATAGGACTATTGGAACAAGAGGCACCAGGAGGAACCACTGGAAGATGTGTCACACGGGATGGAACCACTGGAAGGAAGTGTAGTCACAGCAGGGATGGAACCACTGGAAGGAAGTGTAGTCACAGCAGGGATGGAACCACTGGAAGGAACTGTAGTCACAGCAGGGATGGAACCACTGGAAGGAGAGTGTAGACACAGCAGGGATGGAACCACTGGAAGGAAGTGTAGTCACAGCAGGGATGGAACCACTGGAAGGAAGTGTAGTCACAGCAGGGATGGAACCACTGGAAGGAAGTGTAGTCACAGCAGGGATGGAACCACTGGAAGGAACTGTAGTCACAGCAGGGATGGAACCACTGGAAGGAACGTAGTCACAGCAAAAACCACGGAAGAGTTAGTTTAACAGACCAACAGGTAGTGCAGAGACACACAAGTAGTAGTCAGATTACTGAGTTTATTGTACCAGAAACAACGAGACTAAATAA
>WNWK01002908.1:157500-188872 GCA_009830355.1 Cherax destructor | reverse complement strand
ACAAGTACCCGGGAAATGTACATGAGGAAACCCAGATAACTCCTTCACTCAGGAACAATACCTGAAGGATTTTAAAATTCGAGTCTGGACAATACTGGGTGGACCCCCATGGAAAGGCTAAACCACCCAGAACTCCCCACTAATTCCCGGATGGGCTATGGTCATTTAAAAGGCCCCACTCCCGAATTGGTAAGACACCAGAATTGTTGACTGCTTATATCAAAAATTAATGAACAGTTAAATAATCAGTTCATGAAACCCCCAAAAACCAAATTTATGGCCCTACTTCCTCATCACGGGTGAAAGGTTCAAAACCACTTTTGAGGATGTGTTTTTGTAGTGCCGGGGTAATAAATGTCCCTAGTTTGAATGTTGTTTAAACGGGTCCGTCCGGGGGAAAATTGGGAGATGTGTTTGAATTTCAGGTTAATATTGTTTTCGGCAGACTAATAAATTTTCCCCTAGAGTGGGTTAAAAACGGTCGGGAAACAAATTTCTGTGGCCAGAGGTCCTGAATCCCTAGTCCCCTGAAAACTTTAAATTTAAAATTTTTTTGGGGTACTTCTACCCCTTCTTTTTGGGCAAAAAAAAGGCCCCCTTAAAACGACAGGTGGTCCACTGAGTGAAATAATGAGTAAACAATTTTTATGTGGACAATTTCCTGGGTGTGATGTCAGCTGAAGAGGAGCTGATGAGGATATATGAAGGGCTAATGGCATAATACAGGTGCAAATATGCCTCTCAGGAGTGGAATAGTAGTGCGTCCAGGTTAAAGGTGAATAAATAATGATAATCCCCGGAGAAGGAGTATCTGAGTGTAACAATGTATTGGGACTGACTTGGGATACTGAGAGACTTGATATAAATTAAAGCCTAATAATTATAGTATGCCCAAAAGAAATTGAAGAGGGTCCTGCTAACAGTTTCAAAAATGTTTGATCACTAGGCTTAGTGAGCGCCTCTTACAATCCGAGGAAATTATTGGTACAGAAGGCACGGAAGCAGAAGTGTGCTTGGGGATGAGGAAACCCTACCTGGGAATTGTTAACAGGTGGAAAGAGATTAATTGGTGATTATGAAAATTCCAATGTTGGAGTTCCCCATGGTGTGTAACACGCCCTGGAGTGGAAAAATACACTCCACATTTTGTAATGCTTCTAAATTGGCGTGAGCAGTTGCTTATCTTCAATACTAATAAAGACATTTCTCTTGTCATGTCATAAAGCAAAGTGGCTCCAATTAGGGTATAGCCGTTTACCTCAGTTGGAATTAACAAGCCATTTTATGTGGGTGGCAAATTAGCTGATTATATCTGGGAGTAAATTGCGGAGATAAATATTGGCGACACCATAATTTGGTCTGATAATGAGGTATCTTTGCAGTGGATCCACCATGAGAGAGCAGCAAGATTATATTCATGTGCAAAATGAGAGTTGCAGAAATTAACTTCAGATGCAGAAATATGACAGTTTAGGCCAGCGCAGATTAACTTTTAACCATATTCCCGGGGCGGAGAACCCAGCTGATTTCTTGTCTCGTGGGTTGACTTATGCAAAATTTGTGAAGACTTTATCATGGTTTAAGGGACCCAGTTGGTTGGTGGATAAAATTAATTGGCCTGTTCAAAAGGGGCATATTGCTCCGGTGGAAATTACTGTGAACACGGCTCCCGTCCTCGGTCCCTCCTTAGCCATTGATATAAATAGATACTCATCTTTCCCAAAATTGATTAATGTCACGAAGTTGGTGTTTAACTTCATAAACAAGATGAATATCCTGTATGATTTTCCTCATCCCCTGAAATACTGTGTACAGAGAGTACAAGGAGAAATCTATGGAGAGGAGATTAAATTGATAAGGGATGGAAAATTTGTGAAAGGTTCAATAATTGTGGGGAATTGTGGAAGATAAGTTTATCTGGGACACCGCCACTTGCAATAAACAATCTCCCAGAGAGATGACCGACTAGTATAATTTTACTGCAGTCACTCCCGCAAGGTGTGTGAGAACTTTACCCACTCCTGGCCGCACCCAAGGGGTACCTTCAATATTCTCACGTTAGCCCACTGCACTCTGGACCAGTATAAATAAATCTGAGTAGATAATATTAATAATTATGGTATGATTAAATTTAAGTGGACTGTATAGGTATTAAACGACTGATCACGCAGAATGAAAAGTAGAGAACACACAATTAAGTTAACATGACCATCACTCACCTAATTAACAACATCATAGCGGTGCATGGTAGATCGTTGACCTAGCTAAAGTACATCTACTGTGCGTAACAATATTATTGGCCAATAACAAAGACGACAGATGAGTACTTAGCTTTAGATGAGGGAGTCACTTCGTTGTTGACGTTCTCCTGCGGTCCTGTTCGATCGCGATGGTAAGGGTTGTCCCGTCGAGTCAAGGAAGATTAATTTCCGTGAACTCTTATACGCCCACGAGACCGGGCGTTAGTTAACATGTGGTTGGTCGGGGTAGCGATTCAGATCCTCTCACTATTCCGACCTTATTACTGTTTATACGTATAACTTTACACACTACATATATCCTGGCTTAATGCCCCACTAGTTTATACACATTCACCATCTCGATACTTGTATTTTGAGTAGATAAATTGCGATATGTTAGTTCATCTCCTCCACATCCAATATGGTGGTCGGGGTACGGCGTACCCACGCTTGACCCGCCCGGTACAATCACCCCCTGATTATTTACAACTCGGTTTCACTATATTCACCATTTCACAAAGTTCATCGAACATATTTCAGTCTCTTCTAAGACGAAAGCCCCCAGCATCAGGGGTTACGACTTTATCCTGTCGTATGGTCGCTTCACTGAGTTCAAATAGGCCTATGCGGACATACCATGCCGGCGCCATTCGTTATTTCCACAATTACTGCACTATTACTGGACCTCCTGGACCGATTGTCCCTCTTTATACTCGGCGCCCACGTTGATACTCCTCCACATTACGAAAGGAGGTAATTAAGTCCGATTTGGCGGCCGTAATCTCCAAATTTCACTTGCCATCCCGTCACCTGAAATCTGGTGGGTAGACTGGGTTTACACTCACTGCCTCCCCTCTCCCTCTCTGCCCCGCTTCTGCCCGCTGGTATGATGGTTCTCTATTCATACCCCCATGAACGTTAAACTACCAGCTGTACATTAAGGATATCTGTTCATATTGGAAAGTTTATCAATTGCAACTTTCGGAAAATACCAATATTTTCCACAATAATAGAGAAATTGGGGCTGTACTTGAAAGATGACGTAATCAGGTGCAGAGGTAGGTTACAAAATGCTGAATTGGGTGAATATGCTAAACACCCTATCTTGCTGCCCAAGACTAATCATCTGACAACTTTAATTGTATTAAATGCCCATAAAAATGTGATGCATGGTGGAGTACAAGATACCTTAAATTGTATTAGGAAAACTTTCTGGATTCCTCAGGGGCGACAGAGTGTGAAGCAAGTCATCAAGACATGTGTGGTGTGTCGCCGTGTAGATGCCAGAACCTATATGTACCCAGGACCTCCACTATTGCCCAAGGAACGAGTGCAGTTAATAAAGCCATTTGATGTAACAGGTGTGGATTACAGTGGTCCAATCATTTTAACGGGTACTGCAGATGGTGTTCCTTTAAAAGTGTATGTGTGTTTATTCACTTGTACCACTACAAGGGCAGTACATTTAGAAGTGGCACAGGATTTGTCTGCAGAACAGTTCATACAACTGTTTCATAAATTTGCAGCTAGGAGATCCTGTCCGAGACTAATTGATTTCAGATAATGCCACTAACTTTGTAGCGGGAGTGCAACATTTGAAGGAATTAAATGAGAGTAATGATGTACAGTCTCTGTTAAATCAGCTGGAAGTTTATTGCTCCCAGGGCCCCCTGGCAAGGGGGATTGTATGAAAGACTGATAGGTACAGTGAAGAGGTGTCTGCGTAAAGTACTACACCGGAAATGAATTAACTTGGAGGAATTCCGGGCAGTATTAGTGGAGGCAGAGAATCAGATAAAATAATCGTCCTCTCTTGTACATAATTGATACTCCCGACGCAGAAGTACTGACTCCTCCTCACTTGATATGTGGGTGGAAACTAGAAGCTGCACCTATCTATAGAGATAATCCTGCGGAAGTTGATGAGGATTATAATAATGTGACAGTGTTAAGTGATAAATTCAAGATGTTAAATAAAGTAATTAATCACTGGTCTAATGTGTGGTGTAAAGAGTATCTCCTTACACTACGTGAACATTTTTATGGTGTGTCAGAAGCGGCGAATTGACAAATTATTCAACCAGGTGACATTGTGTTAATTGATACTGAGCAACCTCGAATATTGTGGCCTCTGGGTAAGGTATTAACATTGTACCTAAACGCTCAAGGTGTTGTCAGGAATGTCAAAGTGTTGTGTCGCGGCCAAGAGAGTTTACGTACCATTAATAAGGTAATCCCCTTAGAATTAAAGGGAGTTCTATCAACTGTGAACGAAAACCTAAGGGAAAGTGACACGAGTGATGTTGAAGACGACACTGACCAGGGGATACCAGAGACCGGAAGTGTGTTTCGGCCTACCAGGAAGACAACTGTTCAGTCCAGGGCGGGCTGGAAGCTCCTGTTGCAAAATGATGTGATTTGAATCTTCTAACAACGAACTCTGCCCGGCCGCAGTGTGGAAAATATTGGGTATTTTCCCGAAAGGTTATACTCGATAGCCTTTCTAATGTGAATATTCTTAAAGTGTGGCTGTTGGTTCGTATTTTACTTGAGATGAAAACAGAACCATACTGACGGTCGCATGGGTACCTGGATTTGGGTCAAGCGAGGGCAGAGAGCGGTCAGTCTCATGGGATAAGACGAAGAAGGTTGAACGATGGGAGAGTTCTGATTATAATGGAGTTGGTAATCGGCGTTTACAATGACCAAATCGCAGTTAATGGTCTCTCTTCACAATAATGAATGTTGTGAATATTCGCTGGGCATAATGTGGGACATTAAGTCCAAGAAACTGCAATAATAGAGTGATAATGTGTTAAATAGTGACCGACGCCGCCATTACGGGTTTTTGATGGAGGAAATGTGCGTTGGTTTGATCAGTGTTCATCTTACACAATTATTAATGGATTAACTTCTAACAAGGATAAATTAGTGGGACATTAAACCATCGTGTGAATAGTGTTTAAAGTGTTACGTATAAACTGTAATAAAGGGAAATAGCGAGAGCAGATGAATCGCTACTCCCGATCAACCGCATGTTAAGTAAATGCCCGGTCCTGTGGGTGTAAGAGAGATCAAGGGAATCAATCTTCTCTTGACTCATCGGGACAACCATCAACATCATCGTCTTGCCGGAAGAATAATCTACTGAGCAGGACCACAAGATCCATCGAAGAATAGCGACAAGAATGCTGATTCTTCCCCACTGTAAGTACTCTTCTTATCTTAGCAACCGTCTGACCAGTAGGTATGTTGGGGTAATGTAGGACTGCCGTGGGAATGATAATGATCTCCAGTGAACACCCAAGATGCAGATGAAGGGTGAGTGATATTAACAAATTGTACTCTCTCCTCCTCCCCAATCAGTCAGATATTAACCCATACAGTCCACTAAAATTAACAATACCATAACTATTGGTGTTACCCATTCTTAATAAACTGGTCAAGGATATATGTGGATTTAGATTGTTGTTGTTGTAGGTTCGCCGGTATGTCCGGCCCGGGTCTTCTCCAAATGGTGACCCGGCGAAAGTGGATTTAGAGTGAGAATATCGAAGGGACCCCTTGGATGCGACCAGGAGTGTAAGTTTCCGCTACTCATAGTGTATTTTAATAAAATAGTTTTCAGAAAATCTGAAAACCTTACGCAAAGCATAATCAAGTTTTAGATGAATATATAATTTATTTAAACTCCATTAAAATCTATAAATACCGCGGTAAAATTATACTAGTCGGTCAACTCCCCGGGAGATTATTTTGTTGTAAGTGGCGGTGAAGCCCAGACAGATAATCTCTTAATTCTCCACACCAACAATAACCAAACCAACCAGGCTTACCAAGACGAGTGCAACCATAATCGACCATATATGGAGGAACATCCTAGCCCCCCTTAAATCGGGGATAATAACAAACAGCACTACAGACCACTACCCCACCTTCCTCTTAACAAACATTAGTAAACCACCCCTAGAATACACCAAAGTTTCATTTAGACTTCATGACCAGGCATCAATAAACAACTTCACAGCAGAGTTAGAGACGGTTGACTGGGCTATAGAATTTTCAAACGTCAAGGGTATCAATGATTGGACAGACAACTTTCTTAATAAATTACATAGACTATACAACAAACATTGTCCTATAAAAATGAAACAGATTACGAATAAACAGCTAGGATGCCCGTGGCTAACAAACAGCTTACTAAAATCCATTAACAAAAAACATCAATATGAAAAGCAATATATACAGGGATTCATACATAAAGAGTTTATTAAACACTATTCATCAGTTCTCACCAAACTAATAAAAAAAACCAAACAGTTGTACTACTCCAGCAGATTCACTGAAACAAGAGGAGATATAAAAAAGACCTGGAAAACACTCTCACAGATTATGGGCACCCACAAACTGAAAAACTAGGGATATTGTCCTAACTAAACCAAACGAAACCCACTACAGCCTATTGATACAGTAAACAAGATAAATGACTTCTTCTCAACCATAGGATCAAATCTTGCTAGTAAAATCCCAGATACCAATGCCCGAGCAAGTGATTACATAGATGGGAATTTCCCATCCTCCTTATACCTTGCACCTACTGAACCCACTGAAGTGACCACGATAATCAAGTCACTTAAAAATAAATCAGGCATCTGTCTCAAGTTCCACCTTAATATACAAACGAGCTGCTCATGTCCTTTCAATCCTAATTTCATTACTTTTAACAAATCATTAGAAACTAGCATTTTCCCGACACTCTCAAAACAGCAAGGGTTACACCAATACACAAAGGTGGTGACCCCAGACGAAATAACTACAGGCCTATATCAAATCTACCATTGCTATCCAAAATATTCGAGAAACTGTGCACAAGAGATTATACTTGTTATAACTACACAAAGCATACTCAACCCCTGCCAATTTGGCTTCAGGAAAATAAAAGCACTAATGATGCAATAGTAAAATGATAGACCTGCTTTACACAGCACTTGAAAATAAGGAATATCCACTAGACTTTTTATTGACTTAAGGAAAGCTTTGACACAGTAAACCACGGCATCCTACTCCACAAACTTGACCACTATGGAATAAGAGGTCATGCACTAGCATACTCAAATCCTACCTCACTAATAGGTACAGTATGTCACTATTAAAGACACATCCTCCACGACACTACCACTAGACACCGGCGTACCGCAGGGAAGTGTCCTTGGTCCCCTGCTCTTCCTCTTATACATCAATGATCTTCCCAATGTATCACAACACTTGAAACCAATACTCTTTGCTGACGATACAACTTATGTCATCTCCCACACAAACCTTGCCACCTTAACACCATTGTTAACGACGAATTAATAAAAATAGCAACATGGATGACTGCCAATAAACTTACACTCAACACTGATAAGACTTTCTATATTATGTTTGGCAACAGAACAGATGATCCACAATTAAACATTAAGATCAACTCTACACCTATTGCTAGACATAACGAGGGCAAGTTCCTGGGCCTTCACCTTGACAGCAGCCTGAAATTCAGCACCCATATCCAACACATAACAAAGAAAGTGTCCAAAACTGTGGGGATCCTCTCTAAGATACGGTATTATGTACCACAATCAGCCCTACTCACACTATACTACTCACTCATCTATCCCTACCTCACATATGCCATTTGTGCATGGGGATCAACAGCAATTACCCACCTAAAGCCAATAATAACCCAACAAAAAGCCGCAGTAAGAATTATCACACAATCCAACGCTAGGCAGCACACCCCCACTCTTCAAAGACCTAAACCTACTCACTGTTCAGAACATCCATACTTACTACTCTGCTATCTACATTTATAGAACCATTAATTCCAACTTTAACCCTGAGCTAAAACACTTTCTTGACAGTTGTGACAGGACCCATAGACATAATACCAGACATAAACATCTCTTTGACATTCCCGTGTCCGACTAAATCTATACAAAATTCAATGCGCATAAAAGGGCCTAAAATCTGGAACTCCCTGCCTGAAAACTCTAGAACTGCAGACACAACCTCCATTTTCAAAAGCACGTTAAAAACATCTTATCTCACTTACGCACCCAACCGGTAGTTAACCATACGAAAACTACTTTATCTTGCACATATCCACAGCAAAATACACTTATTGATATCTGTGATTCTCCTTAATTTGCACATTACTAACCACAGCAAAATACACTTATTGATATCTGTGATTCCTTAATTTGCACAGTTCCAACCAAAATTCTAATACAACTATTGCTCCATAATACTTAAGCTAGTCATAAGTTTGCCTAAGATACTCCAATATAGAATCTATATTATGCCAATATATCACCTTTATCATTAATATATAAACTAATTGCTAACTTTTTATACTAATTGTTAAATTCTCAATGTTTAAATTCCAGTACCTAAATTTTGTAAACCTAACCTTACAATCTGTATATCCATTGTATAGCTATTGAGTAAGACCTATCATAAGACTGCCTGAAAAGCCTAGGCATACCTAGGCATATTATTGGCCATCTTGTAATATCAACTTTAATGTATAACTATAAGTACCCCCCACCTTGTATTACATGAAATAAAGGATTTGAATTTGAATTTGAATTTGAATTGTATGTAACTTGTTATAAATTATTACTACTAGTTAGACGAGAAATTTCTTCCTAAGCAGTTGCTTTTACAAGTGATTTAAAGAAGGGATTACTAGTAATGAGCTTCTTGGGAGGGGCTTACAGGTATGGAGGGGTGAAATGCTCTTGTTGTCTACAGTGATACAGTTCGTGCAAGTTATAAAACTTAATACAATTGCATGTTTTCACGACCCATTTAAATTGTGTATTTCTAGACATTTAGTAAGATTCATAGTGACAGTGTCTGGTTCATTCCTTAACATTCTAATACCAAGTACAGTGTTAATCTCGATAATCCTGCCACTGATACTAGAGACACCAAGCTCCTTCCTCATATTAAGAACCTTGGTAGATTTAGGACAGCCAAAAATAATTCTGAGGATTTCATTTTGCATTAACTCCAAGGATCGGAGAGAACTTTCCCTAGCTAATATCAACATGGGCGCAGCATAATCAATTAAGAACCTAATATAGGCTGTGTACATCATTCTCACTATTCTCACATTAGCACCATAGTTGGGGTTGTAGCCAGCAACAGCTTTGAGAGCATTTAGTCTGTCTGCATTTCTTATTGAGTTGAAGTATGGTGGATTTATTGAAGGGTACATCTACTCCAAGGTATCTATAAGATTTAACGTAGCTGATGTTTTAACTCTGGAAACAGATGGGTGGGGGATGTCGTTTGCTTCTCAATATCTTTGTTTTAGATGAAGATACGATGAAGCCTAATCGATTACATATTGCTTGAACTTCATTAAGAATGGTACTCATCTTCTTATGGCCTGTTGTATGGATCATGATGTCATCAGTATAGCTTATAACTACGTATATGTTTAGGTGAGGCAGTTAGAACATTTAGGAGAGCGTGAATGAGAACATTAAATAGCATGGGACTGAGAACTCCTCCCCGTGGTGTACCTAGGGGCATTTCTTTAGACTCGCTTCTAAAGTCTTGGTAGAGGACAGAGGATACTCTGACAGATATCCTATTATCCAACTAAGTAGGCTATCACCAGTATTCATTTTGGTTAGTTCATGTAATATGAATAATTATGCATTCTGTGAAGAGCCCTTAGTAAGTTTATTTATGTACAGGTACACATATGTACAATTATCTTACATAGGATAACCCCTAAAAAATCAGACAAAGTTACTTATTTCCATTGAGGTCCTTGTAATATTTCGTTCAGAATAAATCTATGACTACGTGTTAGTAATTTAAAGTGACAATTCTGTATAATATTGTTAACGTAATATAAGATGGTAATAATATGAAATAGTGTTGTTCAATGTTTATCGATATGATATTTGAGGGTAGAAGGTCGAAGCCATTATTAGTGTATGAGTCTGACAGCTGAAATGCTTGGGTGGTTAATGTGGTTTAAAACCTATCGACTACACTAGGGTCATTAAGGCTGCAGGAAAAAAAAATCGCCACAAAGAAAGAATATTTTAGTCCTTAAAACAGGTATTAAAATAAACTTTCGGCGTATATACCCGAGAGAAATATATACCTCTCTGTGTACATATTCTGTGCTGATATGAGGCATATCAAGCATATTGTATTAGGAATAAAGCACTAGACGTTGATTTCATCAATGTAAGTTTTTTAGTCAACATACATATAGTTTAAAAACATTTACGAGAGTTATATATAGTAAATCAGGTAGAATTTAATCTAGGATCTTTACTAATTACTGTGGGTAACTATGTCCTGGTAATATGCTCAGTCATTTTAATCACCTCTGATTCTTCTCAGTAACTGGATGGGTGAACACAACAAGGAAAGTCTCCATAAGTCATAGGTTTCCTCTTCCCCGACAAAGCTAATTATAAGCGTATGATTGAAAATTACAGGAGTTACCCATTAAAAATTAAGCCGTTTTCTTTCACGTGAGGCTTTAGAACTATAGCTACTTGGAACATAACCTGTCTTAATAACAAAAAAGGCACAATACCGTGACTGGAACAATACACACACTATGGGCTCTCCTCTATCTCCTGTTCTTGCTAATCTTTATATGGAATACTTCGAGACTGTTCTTCTTCCCACTATTGATGTACGTCCTTCACTCTGGCTCCGCTATGTAGATGACTCTTTGCTCTTTTGGCCTCATGACTTAAGTCTCTTCCAACCTTTTCTTGATGCTCTTAATAATCTTGCCCTTCCATTAAGTTTAAAGCTGATTGGGAATCTAATTCTTTGCTTCCTTTCCTTGATGTTCATGTCCACCGTTCAGTTACAGGTTTTGCCTTCTCCGTGTACCGCAAGCTCTATGCACAGTGGCATGTACATTCATTACTTCTCTTATCATGCCTCCTCTGTCAAGAAGAGTGTTCTTATCTCCCTCTTTCTCCGTGCTCTCCGCATCTGTGATCCTCAGTTTCTTGAAGCAGAAATTTCCACTCTTCATAATTCTTTTTCCCGCCTGGGCTACCCTTCCCATTTCATAGACTCTGCTTTCTCTGCTAAACGGACTTTCTTCTCTCCTAAACCCTCTACTCCTGAGAACTCTCCAGTCCTCTGCCTTCCCTACATCTCTGGTCTCTCTAATCTCAGCAACTCTCTCCGTTCCTTAGACATCAAACTTACCTTTCGCCAAACTAACACTCTTCGCACTAATCTAGTTCATACCTCCCCTACCTCCACAGATTCTCCTGGTGTCTACTCTATTTCTTGCTCCTCCTGTCCTCTTCAGTACTTCGGAGAAACTGGCCGATCTCTTTCTGACAGACTCAGGGAGCACAAAATAGTGTTAGGCTTGCCGACACTAATAATGCTCTTTTCTGTCATGTCAGAGATCACAGTCATCCCATTGATTGGTCTTCTGCTAAAACTGTCTACCCTACGTCTAACTTTCATAGTCGCCGCCTGGTTGAATCCTCCCTTATACACAACTTTCCCTGTATGAATCTTAGCCCTGGCTTTGTCTCTGTTGATGCTTTCCTCTCTCATTACATTGTTAAATGCTCTAAACTTCAGAACACCCGTGACTTAACCTGATTCCTTCCCTGTCTTATCTTCCCCTTCTCCTTTTTTCTCCTTGGGTTTTCCTTTCTTTCTGTTCTTTCTTTTGCCTTGTATTTTCCTTCATTTTTTCGCTTTTCTTCCCTCTCGTACCCCCCTTGCGAGCCGCTAGCCTCATAGCAGTGCTCCTTCCCATATGACTGTCTACTCTACTACCTTTACTACTACCTTTACTACTACCACTACTACCACTACTCCTACATTTCCCCACTCTCTTGTACCCTCCCTGTCTGCCTGCCTATAAATACCCTTCCTCTGTCTCTGTGTGTTAGTGTGACTTTGTAAATGGTCCAAGTCGGGCCGAAACGTCGTCGTAAGCTCCTCTCTTTTATATGTGCGGGTTGTGTGTGTATAACCTGTCTTATATAGCGGTCACTTAAAAACATAAGTGACTGCTCTTAAAATACTCCATGTATTTTAATTCTCTAGGTATATTATATAGATTGTAAAAAAAAAAATAATATGGTTTCAAGGAAGTGCTAATTAAAAATTGTTTTGCTATAAAATAGTGACGTGTTTACTTCTTAAAAAATAATGTTTCATATTTCACGTTAACTTAAGTTCCTCTGTATACATTTCCTGAGTCTTGTTTATATTTCTTATTACGTACTGAGGATACTTATTAACTACTGATCCTCTGTCCTCTTCTTAGTCCTGGAAGAAACTTCGAAATAAAGAATTCAGCCAGTCACAGGTCAACTGAGGAAGGCTCGTGTACAGGACACACTTGTCCAGTCTTCTGGAGCATAAGGACTCTTTTTTTTTTAATTTAAATAGTAAAGGTTCCGTTTTCCTGAAATGTTGAGGCAATTTTTTTTGTCTATATCAAATCACAGAATGGAGTGATGCACACGAGTTTTAACAGACGACAGATTGTCTGCATCTTTGTATAACTGAGCCCATAGTATGTGTATGTAAAATTATTGATTTCAAGGTATTGTGTAACAAGGAGCCGTATTAACGGTAGGTTATAACCATAACTTTAATTTTTAATGGGAGGGACTGGTAAGTCAGCGGAAGGCCTCGGTCAGGTAACCAAAAGCTCCAGTGGCAGGTCATCATATGACTGAGACCCGCGTCAGGAAACAATTGTCCTCTTTCCTGACAAATCTTACCTAACTTACCTATCTTAACAGTAAGTCAAGTGAGATATGTATGAGCTGGTGTATTCTTTGAGTCGTAACCGTCAAGTGAATTGAAAACACTAAAACAATACTGGTTGCCATGTTACGGAATGCAGGATTGTTATGACAAATCTCCTTTATTGAGGTTTTGTCGGCCATATTGGACTTGGAGGTCATTGACAACCATGTAAACATACTGAGATTTTTGTGATCTGTGTAAGCTTCTACGATGGTTATTGATTATGGTGCTGCTGGATGTAGTAATAGGCAGGTTAAGTCAAAACTAACCTTTTTTTTTTTGGTGCTATTCTAGGTAATTTACACATATGTTACTATGCATGATAATCGTAGTCACCTAAATTTGTGTATTTTTTTATGTGTACCTGTATCTAAATAAACTTACTAAGGCTTTCGTTGACTTTCACACTTGTACTCACTGGAGCGCAGGCGAGAGAGATACATCATAATCTACACCTGGAAGATCCTGGAGGGACTGGTCCCTAATCTGCACACAGAAAGCACTCTCTACGAAAGCAAAAGACTTGGCAGGCGATGCAATATACCCCCAGTGAAAAGTAGGGACGCCATTAGTACACTAAGAGAAAACGCAATAAGTGTCCGGGGCCCAAGACTGTTCAACAGCCTCCCACCAGCCATAAGTGGAATTACCAATAGACCCCTGGTTGTTTTCAAGAGGGAGCTGGACAGATACCTAAAGTCAGTGTCGGATTAGCCGGGCTGTGGTTCGTACGTTGGACTACGTGCGGCCAGCAGTAACAGCCTCGTTGATCAGGCCCTGATCCACCAGGAGGCCTGGTCATGGACTGGGCCGCGGGGGCGTTAATCCCCGGAATACCCTCCAGGTAGGATCCTTCTCAGTATAGGGAGATATATTGCTCACGACGAAATTATGTAAATCATTTTAACGAATTCTCTTTATCAATGTAAGTTTGCAGAGTGACGCCCAGTGTGGCTGACAAGAGTGAAGTCAGTTAACCTTAGTCACGTAACTGAAAATTCTCAGTAGACAGGCATGAGGGTCTTCCACCAGGTAAGTAGGTACACCACAAGAGGGCTCTTCCCATCCAGGCTGACTCAGGGGCCCTCCCACGCAGGCAGCTATCTACAGGGGCGCTCCCACGCAGTGAGCCCCGCAAGGGTTGCCTGCTTGCACGCACCTTTCACTGGTGTCTGGGAACTATCAATTGGGTCAGTAGTTTTTATAAGACGACAAGCTTGTGTGTTGGTACAGCGAGGCTGGTGAGTTGCATCACCCCGACCCCTACCTGTACCACTCCCCTCCCTAAACTACCCCCTTCCTATACTACCCCCTCCCTATACTACCTCCTTCCTAAACTACCCCCTTCCTATACTACCTCTCCTCTCCTCTCTATACTACCTCTCCCTGTACTACGCTTCCCTTATTACCCCCTCCCCTCACTGATCTCTTCCCTCATAACACCCTCCCTTCAATATCCCCTCACTGTACTACCCCGTCCCCTCACTGATCCCCTCACAACCCCTCCCTTCACTACCCCTCCCCTCACTGACCTCTCCCTTCACTATCCCCTCCCCTCACTACTCCTTCTTCCACTACCCTCACTATTCCCTCCCTCACTACTCCCTACCTTCATTACCCCTTCCCCCCTCCCTACCTTCAATACCTCTTTCCCTCACTACCCCTCCCCTCACTAATTCCTTTCCTCATTACCCCCCTCCTCACTACACTATACCTTCACTATCCTTACCCTCACTACCCCTACCTTCATTACCCTCTCACTACCTCCTCCTTCACCCCCTCCTCGCTACCCTTTACCTTCACTACCCCTCCCTCTCTACCCCTCCCTCACTACCCCTCCCTTACTACCCCTCCTCACTACCCCTTCACCACTGCGTTCCCTCATTACCCTAACATCATTACCCCTTCCTTCACTACCCCTTCCTTCACTACCCCTTCCTTCACTACCCCTTCCTTCACTACCCCTTCCTTCACTACCCCATCCCTCCTCCGTCTGATCTACTTTCCTCACTGCTCCCCATCTTATATCTCTCTATCCTCCTCCAGCATTTCTCTCTCTACCTTGCTCCAAAAAATACCCTCCTTTCTCTAACCCCCACAGTCCCCCCATCTGCCTCACCCCTTCCGCCTTTCCCCTCTTATCCCCTCCCCTCTCAGAACCATTCCATCACTCCCTTTACTCCCTCCTCCTGCCCAACCCCCAATCCCCCTCCCCCCGTCACACTGAGGAGGAGGCATTACTCCTCAACTCTCTATAGAGCACTTTACACCACTTAAACTGCACTTAATCAGTACTTTAAATATCAGGGAACTTGTGGAGACAAACACTAGTAGTAGTTAAGTCTTTATTGAGAAAGATGGGGTTAAAGAAGTTGAGGATATATATAGGTCGCTATGCCAGGGTACGTCAGGGCAAGGTAGGCCGCACGATATTCTCTTAAGGCAAGGTAGGCCACACAAAGGTCATCTCAGGGCAAGGTAGGCAACACAAGGTCATGCCAGGGCAAGGTAGGCCACACAAGGTCATGCCAGGGCTTGGTAGGCCACACAAGGTCATGCCAGGGCAAGGTAGGCTACACAAGGTCATGCCAGGGCAAGGTAGGCTACACAAGGTCATGCCAGGGCAAGGTAGGCCATACAGGTCATGCCAGGGCAAGGTAGGCCACACAAGGTCATGCCAGGGCAAGGTAAACCACACAGGGTCATGCCAGGGCAAGGTAAACCACACAGGGTCATGCCAGGGCAAGGTAAACCACACAGGGTCATGCCAGGGCAAGGTAAACCACACAGGGTCATGCCAGGGCAAGGTAAACCACACAGGGTCATGCCAGGGCAAGGTAAACCACACAGGGTCATGCCAGGGCAAGGTAGGGTAAAACAGGGAAAGTTAAGACATAACATGTAAAGACAGGCGACGTCAGGATATAATGTGAAGCGGAGAGGGTGTAAAGGAAGAAGCAGAAGAAGAGGAATAGGAGGAGGAGGATTGTCGTAAGGAGAGACAATCAATTATCTTTTCATGGTATATACGGGTATGGGTACTCTCAACTCAAACAACTTATTTTTTTCTTCAAAATACTGTATGTTACGTTAATTTACCCCAAAATTGTAAACAATAATAAGGTAATTGCTTTACACAGATCAATTTTACAGGCTATGAGCTGTTTGTTATTCTACCTCAGCTTATTACAAACCCCAGCCCTATCTGAGGTATACTACCCTCCCCAGGATGCCACCCACACCAGTCGACTAACACTCAGGTACCTACTTACTGCTAGGTGAACAGGGGCAGCAGGTGTAAGGAAACATGCCCAACGTTACCATCCGTGCCGGGGATCGAAGCTCAGTTCCCAGATCCTATACCACACAGTCTTTCAAGTTAATATTTGCTTCAGTTCACGTCATGCACTGTCTGGATTTACTCTTTAAATGAATATATAAAAATGTATTTTTTTTATTAATTGATTTTTGGTTGATATATTTTCCTAAATATTTTTTTTTGATCGCATATACTTGACATTAACACCACTACCATCACCACCACTACCATCACAGCCACCACCAGCAACACCACCACCATCACCACCACTAACACCACCGCCACTAACACTACTACCATCATCACCACCATTACCACCACCACCACCGTGGTTGCCCGGAGCACTGGCCCTGGAAGTATTAGGTTCGGGCAACCATTGTCTCTGGTAAACAACTTGGCAGCACCCTGGTTACAGTGGTAGTCATTAAGCCAGGATAATTAATCAACTTAGGAAGTCAGCCATTGTTGTAAAACTTTATGTTGTTCTGTGTCTGGGTGAGGATGAACCATGCCTCTTCCTTCCTCTTTCTCAGAACCATTCTTACAACACCATTCTTGCAATACCATTCTTACAACACCATTCTTACAGCACCATTCTTACAACACCATTCTTATAACACCATTCTTACAACACCATTCTTATAACACCATTCTTACAACACCATTCTTACAACACCATTCTTACAGCACCATTCTTACAACACCATTCTTACAGCACCATTCTTACAGCACCATTCTTACAATACCATTCTTACAACATTCTTGCAATACCATTCTTACAGCACCATTCTTACAATACCATTCTTACAACACCATTCTTACAGCACCATTCTTACAACACCATTCTTGCAATACCATTCTTACAGCACCATTCTTACAATACCATTCTTATAACACCATTCTTGCAATACCATTCTTACAATACCATTCTTACAGCACCATTCTTACAACACCATTCTTATAACACCATTCTTATAACACCATTCTTACAACACCATTCTTACAGCACCATTCTTACAACACCATTCTTATAACACCATTCTTATAACACCATTCTTACAACATTCTTATAACACCATTCTTACAACACCATTCTTACAACACCATTCTTGCAACATCATTCTTACAACACCATTCTTACAACACCATTCTTACAACACCATTGATAAACGTTCACATTTCAACGTTTTCTCCTGCTTCTCATCCGCCTCGTCACCAGATGCCTCACGATTGTTTTTATTTGCTTATTTCTAGCTATTTGAAGTTATAATTTTATGTAACATATCCTAAGCTATCCTATCCTAACATGTCATAACGAGAGTGAATGTGATGTTCACTCGGATTGGGAAGAAGTCGTACTAGGAGGTCCTTGTCCCTTCATTGTGAGGGGGAGCTAGCTTCAAAAAAAAAGAAAAAAGAGAGAAGGCTCAGACGCTGAGCTGACTTTAGGTGAATGGTCTGGCAAGAACATTTCAAAAGGTGAAGCCACTTCTGAAACTGGTGCTGAAAGACCCAGGAAGAGGCTTAGATACTACTTGCAGTAGACACGACAAGGGGGTCACAGTTGGAAGTTGAAAACTCAGATGAATTACAGGGATGTTAGGAAGTATTTCTTCAGACATAGAGTTCCCAGGATGTGGAACAATCTGGAGAGGGATATAGCGGAAGCACTTAATGTAAGTGCACTTTTCACTAGTATAATTTACTCTCTCATTTCCCAGAGACCTCGGTGGCTCTTCAGTGGAGGATTTCACTGGCAAAGATTTGAAGAACATGTTAATGTGGTATTTGTGGTACAATATGGTGTTGGATAAATACATGAGTGGGTGTGAGTTGGACCTGACTAGCTTGTGCTACTAGTTCAGATGCCGTGCTCTTCCCTTAAGTGAATGTGACTGACCTGACTAGGTCAAGGCATTGGTGTTGCAAGAATTAGACCTGCCTCGCATGGGCCGGTAGGCCTGCTGCAGTGTTCCTTCTTTCTAATGTTGTTATGTTCTTGTGCAGTGTTCTTTTAGTTTTACAGCTACGAATCTCATAACCCTTCGTTTTTAGTGCTCCATCCCACTATCTACCCCACACAGTGACCCCCACCTCACTATCCCCCTCTCCCAGGCACCGTCACTCCGCTCTAGAGCAGGTGCCATCACCTGACAGTGGCACTCACTCTCATCTTCATCCTGACTCTCGTCTCTTCTTCATAAACATTAATATACTCTTCATAAACATTAATATACTCTTCATAAACATTAATACACTCTTCATAAACATTAATATACTCTTCATAAACATTAATACACTCTTCATAAACATTAATATACTCTTCATAAACATTAATATACTCTTCATAAACATTAATATACTCTTCATAAACATTAATATACTCTTCATAAACATTAATATACTCTTCATAAACATTAATATAATCTTCCATAAACATTGGCATACACTCTTCATAAACATTGGCATACACTCTTCATAAACATTGCATACACTCTTCATAAACATTGGCATACACTCTTCATAAACATTGGCATACACTCTTCATAAACATTAATATACTCTTCATAAACATTAATACACTTCATAAACATTAATATACTCTTCATAAACATTAATATACTCTTCATAAACATTAATATACTCTTCATAAACATTAATATACTCTTCATAAACATTGGCATACACGCTACATAAACATTAGCATACACTCTTCATAAACATTAGCATACACTTCATAAACATTAATATACTCTTCATAAACATTGGCATACACTCTTCATAAACATTGGCATACACTCTTCATAAACATTAGCATACACTCTTCATAAACATTGGCATACACTCTTCATAAACATTGGCATACACTCTTCATAAATATTAGCATACACTCTTCATAAACATTAGCATACACTTCATAAACATTAGCATACACTTCATAAACATTGGCATACACTCTTCATAAACATTGGCATACACTCTTCATAAACATTGGCATACACTTCATAAACATTGGCATATACACTCTTCATAAACATTGGCATACACTCTTCATAAACATTGGCATACACTCTTCATAAACATTAGCATACATTCTTCATAAACATTAGCATACACTTCATAAACATTAGCATACACTTCATAAACATTGGCATACACTCTTCATAACCATTGGCATACACTCTTCATAAACATTGGCATACACACTTCATAAACATTAGCATACACTTCATAAACATTGGCATACACTTTTCATAAACATTGGCATACACTCTTCATAAACATTGGCATACACTCTTCATAAACATTGTGTACACTTTTCATAAACATTGGCATACACTCTTCATAAACATTGGCATACACTCTTCATAAACATTGGCATACACTCTTCATAAACATTGGCATACACTCTTCATTAACATTGGCATACACACTTCATAAACATTAGCATACACTCTTCATAAACATTGGCATACACACTTCATAAACATTGGCATACACTCTTCATAAACATTGGCATACACTCTTCATAAACATTGGCATACACTCTTCATAAACATTGGCATACACTCTTCATAAACATTGGCATACACTCTTCATAAACATTGGCATACACTCTTCATAAACATTGGCATACACTCTTCATAAACATTGGCATACACTCTTCATAAACATTGGCATACACTCTTCATAAACATTGGCATACACTCTTCATAAACATTGTGTATACTCTTCATAAACATTAGCATACACACTTCATAAACATTGTGTACACTCTTCATTAACATTGACATACACTCTTCATAAACATTGGCATACACTCTTCATAAACATTGGCATACACTATTCATAAACATTAGCATACACACTTCATAAACAATGGCATACACTCTTCATAAACATTGGCATACACTCTTCATAAACATTGGCATACACTCTTCATAAACATTGGCATACACACTTCATAAACATTGGCATACACTCTTCATAAACATTGGCATACACTTTTCATAAAGATTGGCATACACTCTTCATAAACATTGGCATACACTCTTCATTAACATTGGCATACACTTCATAAACATTGTGTACACTCTTCATAAACATTGTGTACACACTTCATAAACATTGGCATACACTCTTCATAAACATTGTGTACACTCTTCATAAACATTGTGTACACTCTTCATAAACATTAGCATACACTCTTCATAAACATTGGCATACACTTCATAAACATTAGCATACACTTCATAAACATTGTGTACACTCTTCATAAACATTGTGTACACACTTCATAAACATTGACATACACTCTTCATAAACATTGGCATACACTCTTCATTAACATTGGCATACACTCTTCATTAACATTGGCATACACTCTTCATAAACATTAGCATACACTCTTCATTAACATTGGCATACACTCTTCATAAACATTAGCATACACACTTCATAAACATTGGCATACACTCTTCATTAACATTGGCATGCACTCTTCATAAACATTGGCATACACTCTTCATAAACATTGGCATACACTCTTCATAAACATTAGCATACACTCTTCATAAACATTGGCATACACTTTTCATAAACATTGGCATACACTCTTCATAAACATTGGCATACACTCTTCATAAACATTGGCATACACTCTTCATAAACATTAGCATACACTTCATAAACATTGGCATACACTTCATAAACATTAGCATACACTTCATAAACATTGGCATACACTCTTCATAAACATTGGCATACACTCTTCATAAACATTGGCATACACTCTTCATAAACATTGGCATACACTCTTCATAAACATTGGCATACACTCTTCATAAACATTAGCATACACACTTCACAAACATTGTGTACACTCTTCATTAACATTGTCTCCCGTCACTACGTTGATGGATTTAAAGGATTTACGTGGATTTGAAAATTTGAGAAATTCTGTATTTGTACGAACTTTCGGATTTGTACGGATTTACAGATTTGTGCAGATTTACGGATTTGTATAGATTTACGGATTTCCTGGGGATATTTGCATGTTAATTGAATATTTAATTCTTGTGGCAAGGTCACTCTTAAGGCGCATTACTGGAGCGGTGTCAGGTGTTATAATTCCAGTTGTACTGGTGTACCTGTGCTGGTATCATCAGGTATTAACTACTGGTGTATGTTGGGCCCCGTGTATAGGACACAATGTTGTATTTAATTACTGTAAGAAAATGTAACTCTCACTTAATATTATATCGCGAATATCTTCATTAATAGCTAAAATGAAGATGTTTGGCTTTATAATATTATCTGTCTCATCACTTATCATCATCATCTATTATTATTATTATTATTATTATTATTATTATTATTAGCTGTGTAAATAGGTAGGATGTGTTTCTTTTGTTAAATGAGTGGAAGAAACTACTGACGGTGGGAAACTATCATGCCAACAACTGTTAGTTGGTTTAGGTTCTAGCTCACTGCTGACTGAGTCACGTGATCTGACCCGAAGTTAGGTTAGTGGACTTTTATTCAAGTAGTCTTGTCCAGCCCTTGTCCAGTACACATATCTCTCTCTCTCCTCTGGTTGTCTGGTAGAGTTTCAAGTTTCTTTAAGAAACGGTGTCGTGGGTGACTCTTGGTTTACTCTGTGTTTTGGTGGAAAAACAGTTATTAATAGACTTGGTCATTTGCGCTGTCTCTTAAAGGGTATGTCTTTCAGACACTGTAAGTGTGTCTATTTCATTAACTATAGAACATAGATCTTAATTTTGAGTACAACTACGCTAAGACTTAGATTGTAATAATCTGTGTTGAGTCTATAGAAGGGCCAATATTTACTGTCACTACATTTTGATTTCATTGATCCTGCTGAAGAACTTTGTGTCATGCCCGTAATGCCTAGGCATAATAATGGCTCTCTTTGCACTGCAAATAATTATTGTAATTATACACTGTAAACTACCTTTGTAAATAGGTCTCTCTACAACATGTCAATCACATTGTTAACTTGCAAAGAAATAAAAATTTGAATTTTATGCAAACTCTTCATTTAAGTTTGGGATTTAGTATCACTGTTTAACTATATCGTAAGATCCGTCCTTATATGGATCGTTAATTTTATATTTGTTGGATTTTGTTTCCTAGTTGAATTATATCTTTATCACTATACTGATTATCTAAAAAGATAACTAGATCATACATTGTTCCAATACTTTGTTAGGAGAAAGGGGCGGTCTAAATACGGGTCAATTACTTAGGGAGATTCCTTCCAGAACTCCTTGGAATATTCTACCAGCTTTACAAAAAACCCTTGCTCGCACCAGTGTACCAGTGCTGGTATCATCAGGTACTAACTACTGGTGTACCAGAGCTGGTATCATCAGGTATTAACTATTGGTGTACTGGTGTGCCCATGGTGTAACAGTGTATACAATAGAATAACTGGGAAAAGTGGGCAAATGGGTATTCAACTTCTTAATAAACAGATCTCAGTGAGTAATAGCAAACAGTGAAATCGGAGGCTGCCACTGAGGAAAGTTCTCTTACCCACGATGCGGTACTCGCCCCTTAACCCTTTGTTATTCTTATCTCTCGTATATAGAGAGATAAATCATAGCACCGCATCATCCGTTGCAGACGACTCCAGACTCTATATGAGACTGGCATTCATAGAGGCCACAAGGATTCTTGAAGCTGGTATAACCAACGTCTACCAGTGAGCAACTGACAACAATATGTTCACCCAGGACAAATTAAGTTACTCCTTTATGGTTTAATAAGAGTAAGTAGGGACCGAAATGGAGTACAAAACAAAACATTCCATAGAGTGGTAGTTCAATGTGAGGAACTCATGAGTGATAATGTCAAGAGGATCTCACATTCAAGGATACAACGTTATTATCAAAATGACAACGAAAATGATTGACTGAATAACTAGAACTTTCAAGACAAGAGATGTCGAGACAGTGAGCATTCTCCTGAAGTTACCGGTTCTCTCTAAGCTGGAATACTGCTGTATACTAACAGTCCACTTCAAGGCAGGAGGAATTCCTGCACTAGGAAACGTTCAGATAACCTTCACTGTTTGTATAAGTTAATTCAAGCATCTGAACGACTTGCAATGTAATACCATTACCTCATGCTAGATGATGGGACAATACCATCACCCACACTAGAGGATGGGACAATACCATCACCCACACTAGAGGATGGGACAATACCATCACCCACACTAGAGGATGGGACAATACCATCACCCACACTAGAGGATGGGACAATACCATCACCCACACTAGAGGATGGGACAATACCATCACCCACACTAGAGGATGGGACAATACCATCACCCACACTAGAGGATGGGACAGTACCATCACCCACACTAGAGGATGGGACAGTACCATCACCCACACTAGAGGATGGGACAGTACCATCACCCACACTAGAGGATGGGACAGTACCATCACCCACACTAGAGGATGGGACAGTACCATCACCCACACTAGAGGATGGGACAGTACCATCACCCACACTAGAGGATGGGACAGTACCATCACCCACACTAGAGGATGGGACAGTACCATCACCCACACTAGAGGATGGGACAGTACCATCACCCACACTAGAGGATGGGACAGTACCATCACCCACACTAGAGGATGGGACAGTACCATCACCCACACTAGAGGATGGGACAGTACCATCACCCACACTAGAGGATGGGACAGTACCATCACCCACACTAGAGGATGGGACAGTACCATCACCCACACTAGAGGATGGGACAGTACCATCACCCACACTAGAGGATGGGACAGTACCATCACCCACACTAGAGGATGGGACAGTACCATCACCCACACTAGAGGATGGGACAGTACCATCACCCACACTAGAGGATGGGACAGTACCATCACCCACACTAGAGGATGGGACAGTACCATCACCCACACTAGAGGATGGGACAGTACCATCACCACTAGAGGATGGGACAGTACCATCACCCACACTAGAGGATGGGACAGTACCATCACCCACACTAGAGGATGGGACAGTACCATCACCCACACTAGAGGATGGGACAGTACCATCACCCACACTAGAGGATGGGACAGTACCATCACCCATACTAGAGGATGGGACAGTACCATCACCCACACTAGAGGATGGGACAGTACCATCACCCACACTAGAGGATGGGACAGTACCATCACCCACACTAGAGGATGGGACAGTACCATCACCCACACTAGAGGATGGGACAGTACCATCACCCACACTAGAGGATGGGACAGTACCATCACCCACACTAGAGGATGGGACAGTACCATCACCCACACTAGAGGATGGGACAGTACCATCACCCACACTAGAGGATGGGACAGTACCATCACCCACACTAGAGGATGGGACAGTACCATCACCCACACTAGAGGATGGGACAGTACCATCACCCACACTAGAGGATGGGACAGTACCATCACCCACACTAGAGGATGGGACAGTACCATCACCCACACTAGAGGATGCGGCAGTACCATCATCCACACTAGAGGATGGGACAGTACCATCACCCACACTAGAGGATGGGACAGTACCATCACCCACACTAGAGGATGCGGCAGTACCATCATCCACACTAGAGGATGCGGCAGTACCATCATCCACACTACAAGGTACCACAGTACCATCATCCACACTACAAGGTACCACAGTACCATCATCCACACTACAAGGTACCACAGTACCATCATCCACACTACAAGGTATCACAGTACCATCATCCACACTACAAGGTATCACAGTACCATCATCCACACTACAAGGTACCACAGTACCATCATAGAAGAAAGAGAACATTGGGACCAACACGTCGCAGTATAAATAAAAGTAATAATTCATGTTTTATTAATGTAAAAGCTACACAAAATATTCTTTTGTGGAGTAATTCCCTGCTGAGCTGCATATATGCTTTATTCTCAAATATAAAACAATTGATAAAAAGTGAAAACTCTAAAAATATTTTTGTTGATGGTGAAACTGACCATTGTTATTGTTCTCTTGGTAATGTAAAGTTGTCTGGGAGGGACACATACACACGGTAGTGGCCAGTGAAGAGGCGGGGCCAGGAGCTATGAATCGACCCCTGCAACCACAACTAGGTGAGTACACACACACACAGTAGCCACAAGCTGGTGCTACTAGCCACAAGCTCACTCTCCTGGTGCTGCTCACTTCAAGGCCAGGAGCTGAGTGTCGACCCCTGCAACCACAAATAGGTGAGTACACACACACACACACACACACACACACAAACACACACACACACACACACACACACACACACAAAGGTCAAGTGTCTACTGACAAGTGCCTTTGACAAATGGTAACTAAGACCATTCCAGTGTGTGTTATTAAATGTGACGAGTAAACGTGAAGGAATGTTGACGAAATAATGGACGATTGCAGGAGCAAAAACAAAACGAAAAAATATGAACAAAAGAGGACTAACATCAGATCACAGAACGGATGGGGTTTGAACCCCAGGTGATTTGTTAGTAGTTTTGTTATTACGATTTCGTGAGTCAGGACTAACGTCGCCGGAATCAAGGCCAGAGCGCCGTGGTTGTAACAAGTCACAGATATGTTAGGTAAAAGGACATGTGCAGCTAATACGATATTTTATTGTGGCAACGTTTCGCTCTACTGGACAAAGCTCCAGGAGAGCGAAACGTTGCACATGTGTCCTTTGTCGGCAATTCTACCAACATTATTGCAAGTCACAGATAACTCACACGACAGCCAGCAAACTCAGTCTCTTGGGTCTTGATGTTCCAACAGTGACAAGACCTTGAAGTAAACAGCACCAGCCGGAGTGAGCTTGTGGCTAATAGCACCAGCTTGTGGATAGCACCAGCTTGTGGCTAGTTGCACCAGCTTGTGGTTAGTAACACCAGCTTGTGGCTAGTTGCACCAGCTTGTGGTAGTAAGCTACAGCTTTCTGTGCACTAGCAGCAATAACCAGCTTGGGTGCACAGCTAGCACCAGCTTGTGGCTAGTTGCACCAGCTTGTGGTTAGTAGCACCAGCTTGTGGCTAGTTGCACCAGCTTGTGGTTAATAACACCAGCTTGTGGCTAGTTGCACCAGCTTGTGGTTAATAACACCAGCTTGTGGCTAGGCCAGCGTGGCTAGTGCCAGCTTGTGGTTAATAAGCACCAGCTTAGTGCCCAGGCTAGTGCACCAGCTTGTGGCATAGCTAGCACAGCTTAGTGCAGCTTGTGCTAGTTGCACAGCTTGTGGTTAGTAGCACCAGCTTGTGGCTATAGCACCAGTTGGGATAGCACCAGCTTGTGGCTAGTAGCACCAGCTTGTAGATAGTAGCACAGTTGTGGCAGCTTGCTAGTAGCACCAGCTTGGTAGTACACAGCTTGTGGCTAGTAGCACCAGCTTGTGTTAGCTAGTACCAGCTGGCTAGTACGGACTAGCTTGTGGCTAGTAGCACCAGCCTTGTGGCTAGTAGCACTAGCTTGTGGCTAGTATGCACCAGCTTGTGGCTAGTAGCACTAGCTTGTGGATAGTAGCACCAGCTTGTGGCTAGTAGCACTAGCTTGTGGCTGGCTAGTTGCACCAGCTTGTGGCTAGTAGACAGTTCACCAGCTTCGTGGCTAGTAGCACTCAGCTTGTGGTTCAACTGTATACAAGTTGATGGTAGCACACAGTCCACTTGTGGCTAGGACAAGCTCTAGTGCACCAGCTTGGCTAGGCACCAGCTTGGTAGTAGCAACTTCAGTGCCACTTGTGCTAGTAGCACCAGCTCTAGTGAGCTGAAACACCACTTGATGCTAGGATCACCAGCTTGTGGCTAGTAGCACCAGCTTGGCTAGTAGCACCAGCTTGTGGCTAGTAGCACCAGCTTGTGGCTAGTAGCACCAGCTTGTAGTGAAGCTTGGTAGTAGCACAGCTGCTAGAGCACAGTTGTGCTAGTAGCACCAGCTTGTGGCTAGTAGCACCAGCTTGGCTGAGCACCAGCTTGTGGTAGCACCACTGGACTAGTGCACCAGCTTGTGCTAGTAGCACCAGCTTGTAGGCTAGTACCAGTTGTGGCTAGGCACCAGCTTGTGGCTAGTAGCACCAGCTTGTGGCTAGTAGCACCAGCTTGTGGCTAGTTGACCAGCTGTGGCTAGTAGCACAGCTTGTAGTGCTCAGTAGCACCAGCTTGTGGCTAGGTGTATGCACCAGCTTGTGCTAGCACAGTTTGCTAGTCAAGCGGCTAGTGCACAGCTTGTGGCTAGTAGCACCAGTTTTGGTGTGACCAGCTTGTGCTAAGCACCAGCTTGTGGCTAGAGCACCAGCTTGTGGCTAGTAGCACCAGCTTGTGCTAGTAGCACCAGCTTGTGGCTGTCACCAGCTTGGAGTAGCACAGCTGCTAGTAGCACCAGCTTGGCTAGTGCACCAGCTTGTGACTAGTAGCACCAGCTTGTGGCTAGTAGCACCAGCTTGTGGCTAGTTAGCACCAGCTTGTGGCTAGTAGCACCAGCTGGCTAGCACCAGCTTGGACTAGTAGCACCAGCTTGTGCTAGTAGCACCAGCTGTGCTAGTGCACCAGCTTGGCTAGTAGCACCAGCTTGTGCTAGTAGCACCAGCTTTGCTAGTGCACCAGCTTGTGGCTAGTAGCACCAGCTTGTGGCTAGTAGCACCAGCTTGTGGCTAGTAGCACCAGCTTGTGGCTAGTAGCACTAGCTTGTGGCTAGTAGCACCAGCTTGTGGCTAGTAGCACTAGCTTGTGGCTAGTAGCACCAGCTTGTGGCTAGTAGCACCAGCTTGTGGCTAGTAGCACCAGCTTGTGCAGTAGCACCAGCTTGTGGCTAGTAGCACCAGCTTGTAGTAGTGCACCAGCTTTGCAGTAGCACCAGCTTGTGACTAGTAGCACCAGCTTGTGGCTAGTAGCACCAGCTTGTGGCTAGTAGCACCAGCTTGTGGCTAGTAGCACCAGCTTGTGGCTAGTAGCACCAGCTTGTGACTAGTAGCACCAGCTTGTGGCTAGTTGCACCAGCTTGTGACTAGTAGCACCAGCTTGTGGCTAGTAGCACCAGCTTGTGACTAGTAGCACCAGCTTGTGGCTAGTAGCACCAGCTTGTGGCTAGTAGCACCAGCTTGTGGCTAGTAGCACCAGCTTGTGGCTAGTAGCACCAGCTTGTGGCTAGTAGCACCACTGTAGTGCACCAGCTGTAGTGCACCAGCTTGTGACTAGTAGCACCAGCTTGTGGCTAGTAGCACAGCCAGCTTGTGACTAGGTGCTAGCACCAGCTGGCTAGTGCACCAGCTTGGCTAGCACCAGCTTGTGCTAGTGCACCAGCTTGTGGCTAGTAGCACCAGCTTGGCTAGTAGCACCAGCTTGTGACTAGTAGCACCAGCTTGTGACTAGTAGCACCAGCTTGTGACTAGTTAGCACCAGCTTGTGGCTAGTAGCACCAGCTTGTGCTAGTAGCACCAGCTTGTGGCTAGTTGCACCAGCTTGTGGTTAGTAGCACCAGCTTGTGGCTAGTTGCACCAGCTTGTGACTAGTAGCACCAGCTTGTGAGCACAGAGTTGCACCAGCTTGTGCTAGTAGCACCAGCTTGTGACTAGTAGCACCAGCTTGTGCTAGTTGCACCACGTAGTAGCACAGCTTGTGGCTAGTAGCACCAGCTTGCTGGACTAGCTGCACCAGCTTGTGACTAGTAGCACCAGCTTGTGACTAGTAGCACCAGCTTGTGCTAGTAGCACCAGCTTGGCTAGTAGCACCAGCTTGTACTAGTAGCACCAGCTTGTGGCTAGTAGCACCAGCTTGTGACTAAGTAGCACCAGCTTGTGCTAGTACCAGCTAGCACCAGCTTGTGACTAGTAGCACCAGCTTGTGCTAGTAGCACCAGCTTGTGACTAGTGCACCAGCTTGTGACTAGTAGCACCAGCTTGTGACTAGTAGCACCAGCTTGTGACTAGTAGCACCAGCTTGACTAGTGCACCAGCTTGTGACTAGTAGCACCAGCTGTACTAGTGAGCTAGTAGCACCAGCTTGTGACTAGTAGCACCAGCTTGGACTAGTAGCACCAGCTTGTGACTAGTAGCACCAGCTTGTGACTAGTTGCACCAGCTTGTGACTAGTAGCACCAGCTTGTGACTAGTAGCACCAGCTTGTGACTAGTAGCACCAGCTTGTGACTAGTAGCACCAGCTTGTGACTAGTAGCACCAGCTTGTGACTAGTTGCACCAGCTTGTGACTAGTAGCACCAGCTTGTGACTAGTAGCACCAGCTTGTGACTAGTAGCACCAGCTTGTGACTAGTAGCACCAGCTTGTGGCTAGTAGCACCAGCTTGTGACTAGTAGCACCAGCTTGTGACTAGTAGCACCAGCTTGTGACTAGTAGCACCAGCTTGTGACTAGTAGCACCAGCTTGTGACTAGTAGCACCAGCTTGTGACTAGTAGCACCAGCTTGTGACTAGTAGCACCAGCTTGTGACTAGTAGCACCAGCTTGTGACTAGTAGCACCAGCTTGTGACTAGTAGCACCAGCTTGTGACTAGTAGCACCAGCTTGGGACTAGTAGCACCAGCTTGTGCTAGTAGCACCAGCTTGTGACTAGTAGCACCAGCTTGTGACTAGTAGCACCAGCTTGTGACTAGTAGCACCAGCTTGTGACTAGTAGCACCAGCTTGTGACTAGTAGCACCAGCTTGTGACTAGTAGCACCAGCTTGTGACTAGTAGCACCAGCTTGTGACTAGTAGCACCAGCTTGTGACTAGTAGCACCAGCTTGTGACTAGTAGCACCAGCTTGTGACTAGTAGCACCAGCTTGTGGCTAGTAGCACCAGCTTGTGGCTAGTAGCACCAGCTTGTAAGCACCACTTACAGTAGCACCAGCTTGTGGCTAGTAGCACCAGCTTGTGGCTAGTAGCACCAGCTTGTGACTAGTAGCACCAGCTTGTGACTAGTAGCACCAGCTTGTGACTAGTAGCACCAGCTTGTGACTAGTAGCACCAGCTTGTGAGAGACTGCAGGAAGTTGATTCAACACCATTGAAAAAGAGGTCAAATTTCCTCCAGGGTATAATGCCAGGCCTGTAACCCGAGTTCCCGGGAGAACAATGGAGCCTCGTCATGCCCCCATGCCCCCCATACCTGCTCTTACATACTATACCCATCATTAATGGGGATTGTTGTTAATTGCCATTGTTCCTTTGGCACGAGAAGCTGGTAAAGAATTAGTGAGCTGTTGAAATGTTTTGTAAAAGCACTCTACTATCGATGATTCCTGGGGGTCATCGCCCCCGCGACCCCGTCCCTGACCCCCGTGTCCTTATCGATGGATTGATTGGTCAGACTGTAGGTGGTAACAACACCACAGCCTGACAGATCACGAATCGACTGACGGATATATCTAGATCACTCCTGTAGACATCCAGGGGATTACATTTTGAAGACAGTCAATGGGATTACATTTTGAAGACAGTCAATGGGATTACATTTTGAAGACAGTCAATGGGATTACATTTTGAAGACAGTCAATGGGATTACATTTTGAAGACAGTCAATGGGATTACATTTTGAAGACAGTCAATGGGATTACATTTTGAAGACAGTCAATGGGATTACATTTTGAAGACAGTCAGGGGAATTACTTATTACAGCACCTCCACTAGTGGTAGCTTCTTGCTACCACCGTGCCACTAATAATAATAATAACTGCAATAATAATAATAATCATAGCAATAATAATTATAGCAATAATAATAATAATAGTAATAATTATAGCAATAATAATACCAATAACAATAATAATAACAGTAATAATTATAACAATAATAATAGCAAGAATACCTGATAATAATAATAGTAATACTACTAATAATAGCAATAATAATAAATGAAAAAGATAATTTTCCATTTATAAGGAAAAGAGCCACCTAAAATTATGCAAATTTTTCATATGCAATTTTT
>WNWK01002908.1:0-152500 GCA_009830355.1 Cherax destructor | reverse complement strand
TATGTCATATATAAGGCAGTGAATGGCTGTTGAAACTCCTGGAAGATACTTAAATTTTCTAAAAGTTTTTGTTGTAGAGGTTATTTAGGTTAGGTAAGGTTTGTCGTGAAACAGGACAAGTGTTTCCTGACGCGGGTCTTAGTCAAATGATGACCCGCAGCTGGAGTTTTTGGCCATCTGACCGAGGCCTTCCACTGGCTTACCGGTCCACCACCTTTAAAAATTATAGTTATGATTATAATCATTAGAGGTTATTTGGTTGATGTGTGCCTCTAGCGATATGTTTGAGACTATGCTCACCCCTAGGTGAAAGGTAGCCTCTATCCCTCCAGAGTCTGTACTCAGCTTTCAAAATGTAGCATTTGCAGGGGTTGAAATAAAGTAGCTATTTTTCTAACCAATACAGTTTCTCCTGATCCATTTGTAGCCTTTCCTTGTGTTCGTCGGTTTTTATTTTCATTCATTATCCATCATCTGCAAACAGGGGTACATCTGACTCTTATGCCATTCACATAAACTGTACTGGTGCTAATACCGATCTTGGGGAACCCCACTTGTTTACTTGCCCAGTCTGACATCTCTGGCAATCACTCTTTTCTCTTTTAAATAAGATACTCTTTGCTCCACCGGAATGCATTACTCTATTTCAGCCTGTTCATAAATTTTTATCCCAGTCTCTCTTGAAGTATGGTATGAGATGCTATCTTGTAGTCCCTCTCTGTTTCCCCACTTCATCTACTTGGTCAAAGATTTCCAGGAGGTTTGTGAGACAGGATTGGCCATCTCTAAACCCCTGTTGGTTATTCATGGAAAAAGCTTCTGTGTAAGTGCTTCTTCACTCTTCTGCTGGTTTTCTCCATCACTTTACATAGTGTGCATGTTATTGCTAATGGTCTCTAGTCTAACACTTCCTGTCTGTGTCGTTTTCTAAATATTGGAATTTCTTTCGCAGTCTTCCAGATCTCTGCCAGTTATTCGGTGTCCATTGACCTGTAGATTTTAGGTAGTGGTTCAGACAGTGCTTCTGTTGCCTCTTGAAGAATCCATAGTATCACTATCGGATCCCCATGATTTTGAAAATCAATTCGCCCCAGAAACGTTTTTTTTCACCTTTGACTGCTGTGTATGTGGTGTTCAATACCCGTTGGTGCTTCCTTGGTCTCTGACTCTGCTGTTGTTTCCACTGGGAACACCTTTTAAATCGTTTGTTCAACTCAACACGAACTTGTTTCTTTTAAGCTCTTCTCCCCTTCAGTTTTATTATTTGATTTGATACTGTCATCTTCTGATGTGACTGTGAAGCAGTTTTAGTTCAGCCTGGGATTTTGTCATGTCATTCTACTTAGCCTTGCATATTCGTTTTTTGCTCCTCTGTTCACTTCAGTCTTCTTCCATCCTTCTCTTTGTATAATTTCCCCATGCTCCTGCACTTACTTTTCCTCTCTTAATCTTTGGTTGACTCTTGAGTTCTCTCTTATTTTTGTCATTTTCATTTCTTCTGGGTATGAATTTCTGCTGCGCCTCGCACTACTTTCCAGCTGGGTATTCCATCTCAATCTTGACTTTCCCTCCAGTTCTTTTCCCTGTTCAGTAATTCTCTCATCCCTTCGAAGTTTACTCTTCTGAAATCTGATTTTTTTCCCCCGGTTCCCAACTGTTGTTCTTTCCATAATGTTTACTTCCACAAGGTATTTATAATTCAGTCCTGTATTTGTGTGTACTCTCCTATTTGTGGTTGCAGAGACAGAGTCACAGCTCCTGGTCCTGCCTCTTTGCTGGTCGCTACTAGGTCCACTCCCTCTCCCTGCTCCAGGAGCTTTATCGCGCGCGCGTGTGCGCGTACGTACGTGTGCGTGGTGGGGGGAGGGTGCATATGCGCGTGTGCGCTCTTGTGTGTACCCACTTGTATACTGGCCTCGTTGTGTATACATCTTCGAGGCTTCGCCTCTTGATTTACGATCGAATAATGCATTTTTCTCGCCTCTTAGGATCTGCCCCCTCCTGTATTGCCCCCTATAGGTTTAGTGCTTCCCCATACATATAATACTGAGGATGTCACTGCTACTTGTGAACCCGGCTATGGAGTCTGCCTCTTGTGAACCCGGCTATGGAGTCTGCCTCTTGTGAACCCGGCTATGGAGTCTGCCTCTTGTGAACCCGGCTGCCTCCTCTACCTCTCTAAGTTGACTTTCATTCCCTTACTCTCCTTTCAGGCGATGACAATGTTCCTGATGTTCTTTCTGCTTATTTGTAAGTTTAACTTGCATCTTTCCACGTGTCTTGGTTCTAGCCACTTCCAGGTGGAACTCTACCTTGGCAGTGCTCTGGAGTATCTTGTACATTATGATCATGTCCACCCTGAAGTCTTTTTAACTTCCTGTGACATGAGTTACGGCATTTTTTTACGTTTCGTTGTGCTTGGTCTTGTAGCTGTGAAGACCAGCCTTGGTTTATCCAATATTGTGAAATTCCGTCTATTTAAAGCTGTGTTAATAGCTTATGGCGTTTATCTCAGGAACAAGTCTGGTTGAAAGTCTTTGGACCTTCTCAAGTTTCTTAGCATCTTTGAGATACGGGTTACAAGTTCCACTGAATGTTCTCAACACTGGTCTGTCATGCGTCTTGTATATTATCCTTAAATAATTCCTTGAGATCTTTAAAGTTGCTCTTTCACTGGGTAGTTTCATACACAGCTGATGTCTTTGATGTGGTTGTGTTGCGTGTCGTTGATGTGGTCGTGTTGCGTGTCGTTGATGTGGTAGTGTTGCGTGTCGTTGATGTGGTAGTGTTGCGTGTCGTTGATGTGGTTGTGTTGCGTGTCTTTGATGTGGTAGTGTTGCGTGTCGTTGATGTGGTAGTGTTGCGTGTCGTTGATGTGGTAGTGTTGCGTGTCGTTGATGTGGTAGTGTTGCGTGTCGTTGATGTGGTTGTGTTGCGTGTCGTTGATGTGGTTGCTTTGTGTGTCGTTGATGTGGTTGTGTTGCGTGTCGTTGATGTGGTTGTGTTGTGTGTCGTTGATGTGGTTGCTTTGTGTGTCGTTGATGTGGTTGTGTTGTGTGTCGTTGATGTGGTCGTGTTGCGTGTCGTTGATGTTGTTGTGTTGGTGTCGTTGATGTGGTTGCTTTGTGTGTCGTTGATGTGGTTGTGTTGCGTGTCGTTGATGTTGTGTTGTTGTCTTGATGTGGTTGTGTTGTGTGTCGTTGATGTGGTTGCTTTGTGTGTCGTTGATGTGGTTGTGTTGCGTGTCGTTGATGTGGTTGTGTTGTGTGTCGTTGATGTGGTTGTGTTGTGTGTCGTTGATGTGGTTGTGTGTCGTTGATGTGGTTGTGTTGTGTGTCGTTGATGTGGTTGTGTTGTGTGTCGTTGATGTGGTTGTGTTGTGTGTCGTTGATGTGGTTGTGTTGTGTGTCGTTGATGTGGTTGTGTTGCGTGTCGTTGATGTGGTTGTGTTGTGTGTCGTTGATGTGGTTGTGTGTCGTTGATGTGGTTGTGTTGTGTGTCGTTGATGTGGTTGTGTTGTGTGTCGATGTGGTTGTGTTGTGTGTCGTTGATGTGGTTGTGTTGCGTGTCGTTGATGTGGTTGTGTTGTGTGTCGTTGATGTGGTTGTGTTGTGTGTCGTTGATGTGGTTGTGTTGTGTGTCGTTGATGATGTGTTGCGTGTCGTTGATGTGGTTGTGTTGTGTCGTTGATGTGGTTGTGTTGCGTGTCGTTGATGTGGTTGTGTTGCGTGTCGTTGATGTGGTTGCGTTGTGTGTCGTTGATGTGGTGTTGTGTGTCGTTGATGTGGTTGTGTTGTGTGTCCTTGATGTGGTTGTGTTGTGTGTCCTTGATGTGGTTGTGTTGTGTGTTCTTGAGTCTCTCCTGACCTCTTCAGATAAGTACCTTGATGTGGGGGTCAAGTGCTCGTGATCCAGTTAAGTGGAGTCACCCTCTTCTTGGAGTGAACCTCATTTCGTTCCATTTTCCCCCAGGTCCTGTATAACCTCTTCGGGTTTAGCGTTCCATATGAATATAAGTTGAACACTTCTCAGGCACAAGCATCTGCTTCCCTCTTAAGTGGTGCTGTTGTTGCTGCCGCTCCACTTCCATGACAGGAAAACAAAATTCCCCACTGTATAACTGTCATACAGCAGGGCCCCGCTTATACAGCAGGTTAGGTTCGGGCTACTGTTGTAAAGCAGAAAATCGCTGTAAAGTGAAGCATAACCTTTTTTTCACTTTCAAATGCATATTAAAGCCTGATAACATGTTTACACTATCGTATATATATCGTATATTATTATTTTTATTATTATTATGAAGCAATAGAGCTAGACCTAAAAAATGCATATACAGTACACGCATTACTTAAAATATTTTCGTCCTCAGCTTATAGTAAGTGGTGAATATATTTATTATAGGAAGTCTGATTAAATGATGAATGGGTATAATTGAAAACCGCTGCATTAGCGAAACGCTGTAAAGCGAAGCACTGTAAAGCAGGGACCTCCTGTATATAATAGGGTAGCAGCACACTGCAGATGTATCAAATTTTATGTAATAAAACAAAACACTGTTTTTATTAATGTTTTCCAGCCGTACCGGAGGAGATTCGAACTCTGGACCTCAGTGTGTGAGCTGAGTGCGCTAACGATCGAGCTGTTGAGTGTTTTCATAGGATTTTGAATCAGTCTAAACTTATTTAAAATGTAGAAAATAAAATGTTTGATTAAGAGGAAGCGTTAAAAATACTGAGAACTTTGTAAGGAAAATATGTGAGTGAGGATGAGTTGTGCTCAGGTTGACGTCCTCAGTCACTGTTGAGTTAATATATGCCTTAAACTGTCACACTTAATGTTGTTTGTCAGGTTCTTTTCTGATGTTCCAGCCTTGTTTTCTCCTTATTTGTAAATGAAATCGCTTATAAGGTACTATATAGCAGCACTGTATGACCCTTGTAGATGTAGCGCTTAGTTATGATAATAATAATAAGGTAGTGTATGAAAATCATCCAGACCGTCCAAGAATATGTCTCTCTGACCCTTGGCATGACTACATCCGCCAGCTGATAGCTTAACAACATCGACCTCTGCCATGTGCTTACCAGGGTCACATCCCCGGGATGCTGCTCTTATAGGCAACTCACGTACATGATCCTGCAGTCTCTCCCTTTGTAACTTGGATGGCAATGCATTGTGTTCTAGTTGTCTACTCTAGAAATATGCGTAATACTTTCTTCAATTTTTTTTTGTTTTTTACCCTTTAAATATGATGGCGGCGGTGGTGGTGAGCAGTTGGACGGGTGACTGTGGGGGGGATGACACTCGCCCCTCGCAACTTCTTGACAGATCGCACATTATAAGGGTTCCATTTTCAGGGAAAATCTCTGTGGAGCAGCCATTTCCTGTGGAAAATTTCCCTGGGGAGTTTCCTGGTAGTTTATCACTACTCGTTACCTTCACCGTCTGCTTGGGTTTTGGAGGAGCCGTAATAGAATAAATAAGTAATTAAAAATTCATTTCACTTCCAGATCATTTCACCAAGTGAGCAATGATATTGAGAGGTGGATCAATGAGTTACACTCCAGGACAAGTCATGCGCATCTTCTTAAAAAGGTAAGTTGAAATTTGCCTGCCTGCTTGATGAAGGTAAGTGTATAAACATGTGACCATCAAACAGGGCAAGTAGTCAATTTTGCAAGTAAATATTAACCTTTTCCAAAAATCATTGCTATAAAAGTTTAAAAAAATGGAATGTTTGATTGTATCCCCGAATTTTCCTTCTTTAAGACGTGATTTCGAGTCGTTTACGGGATAGTTTCGACCTCCTTTACGGGGTGATTAATTATAAATTATAAATTAATTATAAATTATAAACGCGCGACTGTTTTTTTGGTATAATCTTGTCAATAGTTCATATAGCTGTAATTACGTCTAATTTCATTGACAGTTTCAAATTCAATTTAAGCAACTTTCTAGACTATGAATGTCATGATTTGAAGTCCAACTTGCTGGTTCTGCTTATTTACCAGTGATCATTCTGCCTAAAAAATGTTAGGTTAATTGCTTTATTATAGAGCACATGATGGCAATCCTGGATCCATTAGGTCCAGTCCCTGAACCTATTAAGTGCCTCTGCTTTATTATAGAGCCCATGATGCCAATCCTGGATCCATTAGGTCCAGTCCCTGAACCTATTAAGTGCCTCTGTAATCTTTTGACTGCCGCTTTATTATGCATCACGGGATGTATAATAAAGCAAATAAACTAACATTTTTGGCAGAATGATCGCTGGTGAATAAGCAGACCCAGCAAGTTAGTTTCAAAGCGTGACATTCATAGTCTAGAAAGTTGCTTAAACTGAGTTTGAAACTATCACTGAAGCAGTGAAGTGGAAATCTGTACTCAGAACTTGGGAGTTACTGCTCCATGATAACCCCTCCACCACTTACGAGGAGAACCTTGAGCAAGAACTCGTGTAACAAACCGTAGCTTGTAACCAGGGGTAGTGTCTGCAGCTTACAAGTACCCAAGTTAAATCTCGGGCGAGTGGAGACTGGGCAAGTACCCTTACACCTGCTGCCCCTGTTTAACTAGTTGTAAATAGGTCCTTTTTGCAAGTGGCATCATGGCAGGAGGTAGTGTACCGTAGGACTGGTCTTTGAAACGAGCTGAAGCACGATAACAGTTCCTAGCCAGTAAATTCAACGGTGTTTAATAATAGTAATAATAACAATTATAAATATTAAACGTTCTCCCCTCAACATCCACCACCCCACAAAAATCCCCACCCTACAACACGCACCGCCCCACCTTGAACACCCATTCCTTCACTGGTGTGACTATGGTTGAGTGGAGAGTGTTTATATGTGTCATTGTGACAGGCTTCCTAAAACAGGCATTTAGAGTCACTGTCAATATTGATACGTAATGGGCGACAGGTTTAGATTAGAGGGGAAAGGATGTAGGTGGGAGGTGGGACAGGTGGGTAATTGGGTAGGTGGGTGGGTGGGAGCTGGAGAGGGAGTGCCTGGCAGTGGCTGGCAGAGTGCCACATGCACATGGATCCACAGCACCGGGGACACGCTAGTGTCGACCTCTGCTGTCGGTGCCCCGAGTCTCTTCCATTCCTGATTTATACCCAGAATCCTTTTTTCTTTTATCTGCTCGTCGATTTGCTGAAATTAGATAATATTGTATTATGAAGTTGGTAATTCTTAAGAGTCAATGATGGAGCTAATGTTGCTGATTACAGATATTATGGCTGAAATGTTGTCATTATGGCGTTATGTTCACTCAGGATGAGTGGCACTGTCCAACACTGTATGGCGTTATGTTCACTCAGGATGAGTGGCACTGTCCAACACTGTATGGCGTTATGTTCACTCAGGATGAGTGGCACTGTCCAACACTGTATGGCGTTATGTTCACTCAGGATGAGTGACACTGTCCAACACTGTATGGCGTTATGTTCACTCAGGATGAGTGACACTGTCCAACACTGTATGACGTTATGTTCACTCAGGATAAGTGGCACTGTCCAATACTGTGTCGTGGTATCTTTATTCACAGGATGTGGTACTGCCCAGTACTGTCTATGGTGGTATGGGTGTCATAGCAGAACAGATGGCATGGGTGTCATAGCAGAACAGTGCTGCGAGGCTCCGGACACTGTAATGTGGACACACTCCAGGGAAGGCAAGTATTATGACCGGCAGCAAGATGCTTTAAACCTGGATGAAGAGAAACGTATCATCTCGGGATTATTATTATTATCTTTCCCACCAAAGTAGAGTAACCCAAAGAAAGAAGCAGATTCACTATCATTCGTTCAATTGCTGTCTTACCGGTAGTGTGCGAACACCACTTGTATGACTCGAAGCTCCTGAGCGCAGATATTGTACTTCCAGTTTCCAGAACTTAACTTCTGCAATAATAACTGTGATAATGGGAGGGAATCAAGATGGTTCCAAGGGAAGGATAGGTCCAATTCATCCGATCAGGAACCTCGTACCATCGTGTACGCAGCCTCGTACCATCGTGGACGCAGCCTCGTACCATCGTGGACGCAGCCTCGTACCATCGTGTACGCAGCCTCGTACCATCGTGTACGCAGCCTCGTACCATCGTGGACGCAGCCTCGAGGGGTGTTAATTGGTTTTATCGTTTTCCAAGAAAGACATTTTTGTATTGCAGCAACTTTTGAAGACTCGAGTGGAAATGTTTTGGAATAAGAGTGTGAGGGTCGTGTTTCTCGCTGCTTGATTATCTACCCTTAAAATTTACCTCTTTACGTGTTTGTTATCTTGAGTTTATTGTCTTCTTGTCTCACATTTCCAGTTATTTTATTCTGTTCTGTTAGATCAAATGACATTGTTGAGGTTGTGTGTTCCTCTTCACGTTTTCATCAAGCAAGTAGTGCTGGCTTGGTTTACACTTGGTATTGTACACCTTTAATGTAATGATATTACAATGTCCCTCATCTCCAGTATCGCCGCTTTTATTGCGCCATCGTCCTTAAATCAGCAAAACTCTGTACCACTCAGTTTCTCTCTCTCTCTCTCTCTCTCTCTCTCTCTCTCTCTCTCTCTCCTCCCTATCATAACCCTTCACTTCGGTTCTTCCAACGCCTCTACTTCCTTCTGCATACATCAGTCTCTATATGCTTTTATCATTTGCTGTGTAGCTTCTTCTATCATTATCCTGTTTACATCTCTTCTTCACCTTTGGTGATTGTTTCCTCAGTGCGCTCAAATTCTCTTCCAGTTTGATCTTGCACTCTCTCTCTGATCCAGGTTAAGTTCAGTAACTTTCATCTGACTTTCTAGACATTTCCACCGTCCCCTCACTCCCCCATTTGCATCGTTTATCCCCTGGGATTTTTTTCCCTAGTGTTTTCCATGTAGTTTCTCCCTCTCTCCCATCCATATGTTTGCCTTTTTTTCTTACACCTCTCTTTTTTTTCTGGTCTTTCTTGTGTTCTAAGTCAGTTAACCACAAATCATTTTATTGTTTGTTTTAATCACTCTGACACTTGACAGACCCTTCACAGTATTTATCCTTGCACAGTTTTGTTTACGTATTGCGTTGCCAAAATTATTGATCTAACCTCTTTGCCTCCCTAGGGCCTGGCCTCCTGCTGCCACTCACAAGCAACTCTTAATTCTTGTGAGTGGTCACTTCGTGCGCACTCACAGGTCCCTGAATTCCAGTAGCTTCCTAACCCGTCAAAGAAAGTGCCTTGAGGCTGCTGAAGGGCTCTTAGTCCAGTGAACTGGAGTGCTTTCGTCTTCCTCGAATTTGTACTCCCTTGCTGGTATTCGCATTTTTTTGGGGTAGCGGAGGCCTAGTCTGGGCTGCTGGCCCCGCTGTTGGACTGGTAGTGAAAGGATTCCCTCACTCCTAGCCTCCAGAGCTCTGTTGTGCCGTTTCTTAAAACTTGTTTTATGAAACTTGACTGAAAGTTTATTCCAGTTTCTGACAACCATTATGCACAATCAGTGTTTCTTGAAGCAGTATGAAACTTAAGAGTTATATTATAACCATAATTTTTAAAAGAGTGGACCGGTAAGCCAGCAGAAGGCCTCGGTCAGATGACCTAAAGCTCCAGCTGTGGGTCATTAGACCCGCGTCAGAAAACATCCTGTTTCCTGACAGACCTTACTGCCACTGTTGTTTCTCACTTTGTTCATTGTACTGCCGCCTGCTACACAGTCCTGGAAATCCCCCGTGTTCATGCTTAGTTTCTCACATTTCACTTGGTTTCACATTATCAGAATTAGTCATTTTCTTTCTTCTCTATTTCATACTCCTTTGGGAATATCGTATTTGTTATTCCTGAGAGTTTTGTCTGTTTGGGATGGCAGCAGAGCGTCCATCTCTTGAGAACATCTCTTTTGATGATGGTAACTCCATCTAGATTTGAGTATCACATACTGATTCTCCTCTCACTGTTAGTGGGGCAAGTTGTTTTCTTGTTTACTTTCTGGAGGTAATGAGCGAGGTGTGTTGTGAACGAGTGATGTTTGCGGGGGTTCACTCGGCTCCTGGCTGATAAATGAGACACTTGGGCAACGTTTTGGTATCTTGGAAACGTTTCGCCACGCAGTGGCTTCTTCAACTTGGTTTTCTGAGCCGTTTATTCACAGCTCCTGGCTGCACGTCTTAACCAGCAATCATTGGTATTTATTCCTTGCCTTTTGGTTCATATCATGCCTCTTCTTGAAACTGTGTATGGACTATAGGGCGCCTCGACCACTTCCTCGTTTAGCTCATTACACTTGTTTACTATTCTGAAACCTCTGGAACTGGTAGAAAGACGCCTGGTGCAGAGAAACCTCTGTCTACCTTGATAAAGATTTACATAGAGCAGACTTTTTCAGGCTGCCTCCCCCTTTTTCCTCAACGCCCCCTCCCCATGGATCTTTCCATCGTCCCCAGGGGGGGGGGGTATAGCCCACTTTGGGAATCACTGACATAGAGCAAAACGTTGTCTAATTATTTACTCTGTACCACCTCATACTTGTCGACAATGCCTGTTATTCTACACTCTAAAGAGCGAAAAGTATTTCCTAACATCTGTGGTTTTTAGCTTCCATCTGTGCCTCCTCGCACCTGTCAGTCTTTGGGTATCTTATAATCATGTCTTCCCTGAAACTCTGAGTGTGTGTGTGTACTCACCTATTTGTGATTGCAGGGGTCGAGTCATAGCTCCTGGCCCCGCCTCTTCACTGATTGCTACTAGGTCCTCTCTCTCCTTGCTCCATGAGCTTTATCAAACCTCGTCTTAAAACTATTTATGGTTCCTGCCTCCACTACGTGACTTTCTAGGCTATTCCACTTCCTGACAACTCTATGACTGAAGAAATACTTCCTAACATCCCTTTGACTCATAGGAGTCTTCAACTTCCAATTGTGACCCCTTGTTTCTGTGTCCCCTCTCTGGAACATCTTGTCTCTGTCCACCTTATCTATTCCTCGCAGTATTTTATATGTCGTTATCATGTGTGTGTGCGTGTGCGTGCGTGCGCGCACGAACGTGAAGGCATATGTCAACTGGTGAACTTTGGAGCTAAAATTTCTGTGTTAACTAATTGAAGACGATTGATTTCGTGATGTCAGGTATTGCGTCATGAGCTTCCCGTAGTGCGGGAAACATTGCGTTTCTCTCAGGTGTCATTAAGTTTCACCCAGACAACACTTAAATCTGATTACATGCCATCCCCCAGGCGCGGTATGGTCCTTACAGATTTATCGCTTCTCCATGACTACATAATAGAAAGTTACACTTCTGAACAAGAATATCGTTCAGTAGAACCTTCAGTGTATTCTCCTGTATACAACTTCTTGTGAAAATTTGAGTTTTTTTTTAAATACTGAAGAAATTCTCTAGAATAATAGGTTGTATGAGTTGACTTTGGATGTCTTACAGTAGATGCGTGTGTTGACTGTAACACTGTAACGGTTGTATCGCTTAGTCTTGCAACCACGAAATTAGAAGTGTTTTACCAGACTCTTACATGGGGTGTTTGAAGCCTCTCCTGACTTGTATTCAGCTCACCTCCGTGTGTGTGTGTGTGTGTGTGTGTGTGTGTGTGCAGACGTTGTTTTAGTTCATAAAGTGCTTGCCGGTGTTGTACACAGGCGTCGTTCATTTTATCGCATCAGCAGTTGTAAATGTGAATAACTAAGGTGTAATGAACACTTATCAGTGCTCAATTATAACCCACGTGGAGACAGAAACTCAGGAGATTGATTGATCTGTATATTTCGACCCCCTTCTGGGAACCTCTTCATTTAAACATGTCTCCTAGCTGCCTCCCCGACGTATACCTTGTCACAGCTTCCACACGTAATGATGTAAACTCCTGCCTTTACTGGTTCAAGGTTATTTGTTCATTGAGAGGTCTTTGATGGATGTGCTGGTTGCTATGACGACTCTGGTGTTGCCTTGTGTGAGTGCTTTGGAGGTGTCCCGTAGCTCGATTGGTAGCGCACTCAGCTCACACGCTGAAGTCCGGGGGTCGATTTCCGGTACTGGTGGAAAATTAGGACGTGTTTCTCTAAGACACCTGCTGTCCATGTTCAGCTATCAGTAAAATAGGTACCTGGTTGTTAGTCGACTGATGTGGGTCGCATCCTGGGGACAAAATTGACTTAATTTGCCCGAAATGTTCTGCATAACATGGGGCTTTCTATACGATATTGTCATTGATGTCAGCTAGGCCTGTATACCATGTACATGTACTGTAGAATACATTATTATGTTCAGAGCAGATGTTCAGATTGGTAAAGATAATAACTTTGTCCACAGTGGTGTCAGTATATACAGAGTTAATGTGAAGAGTTCATTTCTTTGAAGGAAAGAAACTATAACTCGGTGAAGGTTTGGTGTATGTAGAGTATTCCTCATCTAGTCATTCGGCGCCACAGATGAAATATCCTCTCAAGGAAAAGCCAATGAGATGCTACGATTAATTTTAGTATCCTGACTGGAGAAGTGAGTACACTATTTTTTTGATCATAGGCTTTCTGTAGACGTGGAATGTTATGGTGTGATCTACTTTGTGAATTAGGGCATCGAGGAATGCCAACGTGTAATTCGTTGGGGCCCATTCCATGGACCCATTATGTACCTCTGTAATCTTTTGACTACCGCCCACAGGATGGGTATGGGGTGCATAATAAAGATATTAAACTAACTCTTCAAGTGTGAACTGGAGTGCCGGTTTTACTTCGTTGAGGCTTCTGTGCGGGTTGTGGCTGTCTAAACGTTTGTGAGTGCTGCATTAGGACTTCACCTCTGTATCGCACCCGCACGATGCTGCTGTGGATTATATTGGTAAAGCGTACAGTTTCTGGGAGTTGTGGGTATGGGTTCACCAAGACAGCAACGATGGGGAACCTGTGCCATCCCATATGCGAGTCCTAATATTATTAAACAAATTGGGATATTGGTTTCTGTGCGATAACTGGGGAATGCCTGTTCATATCAACTTCAAACTTTCAGTGCGGGTTTATCTTTGTGCTGATTTGTTTTTGAGGGTATGAAACTTCCAGCACTAGGCGTGTTTCATGCTGAATCTCCTGTGCCTCTTGATTTTCAGCTCCTGGATCTCTTAGAAGGGTTGAGTTATAGCTCCTACGTCTCTTGGAGTTGAGCTGCAACGCCTCTGCTCCTTGAAGGTCTTGAGGTACAGCTACCTGCCCTCTTGTGTACGTTGAGGTGCAGCTACCTGCCGTCTTGTGTACACTTGAGATGCAGCTACCTGCCCTCTTGTGTACATTGAGGTGCAGCTACCTGCCCTCTTGTGTACATTGAGGTGCAGCTACCTGCCCTCTTGTGTACATTGAGGTGCAGCTACCTGCCCTCTTGTGTACATTGAGGTGCAGCTACCTGCCCTCTTGTGTACGTTGAGGTGCAGCTACCTGCCCTCTTGTGTACGTTGAGGTGCAGCGGGATCGGGTCAGGGGATGTGGACGATACCTTTCTCAGATCCCACAGCAACTAGTAAACATTTCATGCCTTCATTGTTTAACTGGGTTAAGTTCCAGCTCCTGAGCATCTTAAGGGTGTTGATCTACAACTCTGCATCTCGTGAGGGTGTTGATCTACTGTCTGTGGTTAAGGTATACAAGGAATACCTCTCAGCTCATGCAACAGGAACATCTAATATTATGATGTTTTTGAAGATCTTCAACGACGCTCAAGTAGAGTTGCTTGAGTTTGACGATGTTACACCAGTTATATTTTGCTCGACTGTTGACGTGTTAGTCAGGTATTGTTCCTGAGGCCAATGCAGAAACAATAGTTTCTATAATTACTGCTGGATATTTTTTGTATTTTTACTATTTGCATTGTTCAATGATATTCTTATTGCTTAGTGTTATAACATCAGCACTTCCTGTGTACTCATTGTTCATTTACTGTTTTTTTCCAGAAATATTGGACTGTTGCCTCTGTGTTTTGAATATATTATTTTTTCCTTGAGCTGTGTTCAGTGTCCGTTCTTAAGTCACTGGCTTTGTTGCAAGATAGTTTAAATTGTTCACATTAACACTAATACTTGATGACTACCCAAAGTAACTTCGCATTTTTTGTTTTGCCAAATGGCGCCTCTGGCACCTGACCTTTCCTTCACCTCGGTGTCCTATCCAACTGCGCCACCTTCTGAAGGTCACTCTTAGCTGAGAAGATGATACGACGGAGAAACTAGCGTGTTAAGAGTTAGTGGCTCACTGACTGCATCCCACTAAAGAGGAAGTAGCGTGTTAGTGAGTGGCTCCCGGACCCTGCCTGCCCTACAAATAGCTCCCTGATGTGATGATACGGTGTGCCTTGGCAGTGGAAGCTCCTTAAACATAACAAAGAAGTTTGCTGAGTGAGAGAGGGTGCATCTCACGGTAAATCTCACACACCCTTCACGGGACGGCCCTTGACTTGCTGAAGGGCTGTTGATATGAAGAACCGGAGATGACTTACTTATTTCTTTTTCTCGGATAAATTCTGAATGTCCCCCTCACCCACCCTGGAGCATTTTTTATCACATTGTGAAATAAAATGCCGATATATTGTCATAAATATGTATTTATATATCCAAGAAATAACTGGTTGCGAAGGGTTAAAATTCTTGAATGTCTGCTCTCAGACACACGGTCTGGTCAACAGTTCGCTTGTTCCATGCGCTCATAATACTACCTGGAGGATGTTCCGGGGGTCAACGCCGACGCGGCAGAATCCTTGACCAAGCCTCCCTGTGGATCAGGGCCTGATCAACCAGGCTGTTACTGCTGGTCGCACGTAGTCCAGTGTACGAACGACAGCCCGGCTGATCGGGTACTGATTAAGTATCTGTCCAGCTTTCTCTGCAAGGCAGCCAGGGGTCTATTGGTAATTCCCTTTATGGCTGGTGGGAGGTTGTTGAATAGTCTTGGACCCCGGACACTTATTGTGTTTTCTCTTAGTGTAATCTTAGCGACCCTACGTTTCATAGGGGTATGTTACCCACTTTCCAGCCTTTTGCTTTCGTAGGGAATGATTTGTGAATGTAACGAGAGTATATTTCCACATGGGAGCATCCATACTGTCACCAGTGACAAACCCGGGTGCAATCTTGATCCGTACTTCCACGAATCAAACTAGATTACTCTCCGTGGTTGGTCACACTACCCTCCGTGGTTGGTCACACTACCCTCCGTGGTTGGTCACACTACCCTCCGTGGTTGGTCACACTACCCTCCGTGGTTGGTCACACTACTAATGTGGGGTCACAGTAACGCCATGTTAGCCTGGGAAGGGGTGCAGGTGACCTACAAACCATCAACTCGTGTGAATATTAATCAGCTAACAAGAGATTAAATGGAAAAACATTATTTGAATTGAATTAAAAATTTATAAAGAGTCCGGTAAATATTTTAATTTTAATGGGATATTTTGTTGTGCATATCCTGACGTGTTATTATTTTCGGGTTAACTTAATTGAAGGAAATATTTATTCCCCCATCCCCATGATTATTCCATATATAATAATTGAGAAATCTTTAGTGATAATTATTGTAGATTGTTGTAGCTGCACCACATATACCCGACGTATTAACTGTATACTACTATATGTATTTTGTATATCTAGGGATTTTGTATATGCTCAAGGTATTCTACATATTCCACAAAAGTTTCGTGTATACATCATGTATTTTGTATATAAGTATTTTGACACATTCTGGTTATTAATAAACTTTTAATGAGTAGTATTGTTGCCTGTCATACTGTGTTAGTCTTGTTAATAACACTGTGCTTATGTACTATTAGGCTTACTGCTATTGCAGTGTTGCAAAGTAGAAAACAGATGGATTATTATGATTACCGTATTTTCCGGCATATAAGGCGCAGGATCATGTAAGACAATGTTTGCCAGCAGTTGTAAAGTAACGTTAGTAAAGAACAGCTAAAGTGTAACACAAAGCTTACCCTTGACCCTGACCTTCACCATATAAGACGCAGGCTGAATTTCCCAAGACTGGGGAAAGAGCGCGTCTTATATGCCGGAAAATACGGTATTATTTTTTAATGATTATTGTGATTAATGTTATTATATATTATTAAACTATACATGTTTCTTCTTCAAAGGGAAAGGTGCGTTGATGCCAGTGAAGGGCTCTTGAGCTAAGGAATAGGAGCTACTCTCCCTTTCCTTTTATCAAATCCAACTACTTCCCATTCCCTAAGCCCTGCATGATCCCTGTGGGTTTAGTGCTTCGCCATGACTGCAATAATTATTATTTTTCCAGATATTCAAAACTGTTGTTTAAAAGTTTAAGGAAACCGAAATTTACACCAAAATTAGCATAATTTTTCCTGCATAAAATAATTCAAAAGTAATTAGCAAGAACAATTACTGGAGTTACAGGTGTGAAGCAGCGCCACTACACTGCTAATTAGCGCCACTAGGCATTCTGAAGTGGAACTTGCCACTAGCTTCTTCACCTCCCAATTGACCATATATTTCCAGCTCAGGTGTTGGAAGGGACAACGTCACTCATTGATGTCACTAGGTCATTATAATATAGTAACGAGTGCCACTGCGCTTTATAATATAGTAACGAGTGCCACTGCGCCTTTATAATATAGTAACGAGTGCCACCGCCTTTATAATATAGTAACGAGTGCCACTGCGCCTTTATAATATAGTAACGAGTGCCACTGCGTCATTATAATATAGTAACGAGTGGCAATGCGTCATATATATAATAACGAGTGCCACTGCGCCTTTATAATATAGTAACGAGTGCCACTGCGTCATTATAATATAGTAACGAGTGTCACTGCGTCATTATAATACAATAACGAGTGCCACTGCACTATTATTTGCACTTTTTATTTTACAGCTGAGGTGGCTGGTTTGTGCTCCCCATATATAGTTATTAGTCACTACCACCACCACTATCATCATCACCACCACTATCATCTCCACTATCATCACCATCACCACCACTATCACCATCATCACCATCACCACCACTATCACCATCACCACCACTGTCATCACCATCACCACCACTATCATCACCATCACCACCACTGTCATCACCATCACCACCTGTCATCACCATCACTACGATCATCACCATCACCACTGTCATCACCTATACTGTCATGCCATCGTCTATACTGTCATGTCATCACCTATACTGTCATGCCATCGTCTATACTGTCATGTCATCACCTACACTATCATGTCATCATCTACACTTATCATGTCATCATCTACACTTATCATGTCATCATCTACACTTATCATGTCATCACCTACACTCTCATGTCATCACCTACACTATCATGTCATCACCTACACTATCATGTCATCACCTTCACTATCATGTCACTACACTATCAGGTCACCACCTACACTGTCACAACTACCTGAGCTGTGCCTTACACTGAACGACAGTCCTGTGGTTTTCCTGTTAACGTGTTAGTATTGCCAGAGTCACGATCATTGCTTGTGTGTCCTTCCCGCCGCGCCTTCATGCTCTTGTGTGTAGACCTGCACACCAGTGTTCACATGTACATATTCTGATGCACACACATTCTAATGTGTATTTACATTCTAACGTATGCACTCACATTCTAACACGTACACAGTTCTAACGTACACAAACATGCACATGCAAACCCGAACATGTATTGCATTTAAAATCCACTACCTGTGTCGCATCCGCTACCACCACGGCCGCTACCACTGATACCAGCACTACCACTGATACCACTACCACTGATACCACCACTACCACTGATACCACCACTACCACTGATACCACCACTACCACTGATACCACCACTACCACTGATCACATCACTACCAGCTCGAACCACCACTACCACTGATACCAGTCACTACCACTGCATACGCACCACTACCACTGATACCACCACCACTGATACCCTACCACTGATGACCACTACCCTGACCAGATACCACTGATACCACACCACTACCACCATGGATACCAGCACTACCACTGATACCACTACTACCACCACTACCACTGATACCACCACTACCACTGATACCACCACTACCACTGATACCACCACTACCACTGATACCACCACTACCACTGAACCACCAATACCACTGATACCACCAATACCACTGATACCACCACTGCCGCTGATACCACCACTACCACTGATACCACTACTACCACCACTACCACTGTTACCACCACTACCACTGTTACCACCACTACCGCTGCTACCACCACTACCGCTGTTACCACCACTACCACTGTTACCACCACTACCACTGTTACCACCACTACCACTGTTACCACCACTACCACTGTTACCACCACTACCGCTGTTACCACCACTCATGTCACACTCCCTGTCCCCATACCCTGTTACCACCACTACCACTGTACACACGCTGTTACCACCACTACCACTGTTACCACCACTACCACTGTTACCACCACTACCCTGTTACCACCACTACCACTGTTACCACCACCTGACCACCTCACTGTTACCACCACTACCGCTGTTACCACCACTACCGCTGTTACCACCACTACCACTGTTACCACCACTAACACTGATACCACCACCATCACAATCCTCTCCCTCTGAATTTTTTTTTTTACACAAGTTCATCTGAGTCATTTCGTGGCTCGGGCGGTAGCGCCTTCGGTTCACATCTGAAGGACCCATGTTCGATCCTTACACCTGTTGTCCCCCGTTAACCTTGCAGTAACTAGGTACCTGGGTGTTAGTTGACTGCTGTGGGCCGCATCCTGGGGAAGAGGATCTAAGGAACCCAGTTGATATAAGCCAGTGAGACTTATATCAACTACTTATATCTTCTACTTAAATGATGGTTCTTCATTTGTTTCAGTTACACCTTCATTTACACCGACTTCACTTACACCTACTTCACTTACACCTACTTCACTTACACCTACTTCACTTTCACCTACTTCACTTTCACCTACTTCACTTAACACCTACTTCTATTGCATCTTTAATTACACCCACTTCAATAACAATTCACCTCCAACATAACCAAGAAAATAATTATAATTGCTATTATTATCGCGGTGTTATTCTTGCCACTATTGTTATCAAGACATTTTCAGACATTTTAGACCAGACCATTGACACCTCTAAAATATTTAATTGCTCTTTAAACACTCAATATTATTATTATCAATGTTTTAATATTTTTGTCCCAAAGAACAGCACTTTCTCTTAAAATTAATATATAATGCAGTTTTATTTAATAATAATATATTATTATTATTATTATTATTATTTCTTCTCTTGAATACAAATAATTTAATCGTGGATTATTGTTATTGTTTGGTGAAGGGACACTTGAATGACTGAAACGTGCAATTGCGGCTACGTTTCGCTCTTTTTAGCTGTGTCAAGACAGTACGAACATTACAATTACAGAGGTTATGACAAAGGTAACGTGGTAAGGTGCAGTAGGAAGGACATAAACACCTTTCCTGCCTCACGAACCATCAGCCCCGGCCATGAGAAGGTCTCAGACCACCTTAACAGCATCAGAAACCTCTCTGTACGGAACAAGAAACTAGTTTGAATGTTACATCCTTAGTCCCAGACTGTTGATAAACATCGTACTAGAGGATGTCAGAAACAAGTGTAAAGTCATGGGGAAACCGTACAGGTAACTCCCATAGGTGGAGATAAAAGGTTATAAAATACTGACGCGATGGATTCTTTATTGACTACGTTTCGCCCACACAGTGGGCTTTATCAAGTCACAAACAGATCTACCTGGTTAAAGAGTAGATGAGTATATACAGTGTGGAGAGTTAGGTGGAGAATGTTGGATAAGTTTTGTTTGAGACTGATCTGCAGCCTGGGCCATGGCCATGGCCAAGGCTCAGGCTCAGGGAGTAGGAAAAGCTCTGGGAACTCATCAAAGGTATATCACCTTGTGTATATTTTATAGCAGCAGTAGTATGATAGTTGCGCGAGACAGCAACATGGCGATGTCTTGATACAGGGCGAGTCTTGTGCAACTCTTGAAGACTTTTTAGCATGACCCACTTCCACTAGTGGGCCACGCTCATCTGTCACATCACTTCCAGCTGCTACACCTCACTTCTGCTCCTTCCTGTGCATAAAGTCTGGCCGCATGCCTCTGCTTTAGGCTAAGGGACTGACCACCTCAAAATTACTTCTGCTTTTCCAGTGTTTTATCGCCTGTATTCGACTGAAGAAGCCTGCTTCACAGGTTAAACCTTTCACCCATTATTATTATTATATTATTATTAGTTATTATTATTATTATAGGAAATGACTAAATTTGAATGGCTCATACAGAGCGACGAGAATAGGGGTAATCTTGTTTGATCCAAGGAAGTAAAGAATAGATCGAATTCCCTGGATCAAGAGCCCTTACCGTCTTGAAGTAAAACAAACCTAGAGATTCCAGGATAGAATTCCGGTCAAAGCGAAACATCTGGGTAAACCTTATGCTTGCCGTGCTATCACTAACAGTTTGATTAGCCTAAAGACCGAGCCACGATTAGCGTATAGAGGATAGTGCTTCCGCTACGCCTTTATTGAAGTGGTCAACACAGGTTTAGCACCTAATGAAGCAGAAATATATATACCTGCTACCACTGTTAACCTAGCAGTGAATAGGTACCTCAGTGTTAGTCTACTGTTGGCACGCGCTTCATACAAATAAAATGGTAATACATGTAGTATATATATATATATACCCTTTTTAATTATTAAAGTTTGACTGGTGATGTACTAGTGACATTCAGCCTTAATGACCTTCTTGTAGTCTATAATCTTTAAACATAACAAAGTAACCATCGATGGTAGGCTTTTAAACACTTGTAATATTTTCAAGCAGGTTTGAGCGAGTCTGCCACACCTTACTTAGCGTTTGTTGGCAACAGAAAACGGGTGACACAGATCAATAATGTGGGCTGCAAGGGACGAGACTGCAAGATAAGTTACAATTTGCAACTTGAGCGTATTGATCACAGCTACCAACTTAATAGAATTTGCAGTCTTGTCGAGTGATGTGTCTATTTTGTGTTGTTGTTTTCAGTAGTCTCTCACATAATGGCAATTGTATGTTAGGCAAAATGATATGATATGAAGGTTAGTAACCTAGTTGATTAAGTTAACATTGCTAACATGGAGGAAATTTTCAACTATTATATATACATTATATATATATATATATATATATATATATATATATATATATATATATATATATATATATATATATATATATATATATATATATATATATTTCGTAAAAGGAAAGCCTGCAATTGTTTTACATAATGGTAGGATTGCTGGTGTTTTTTTTCTGTCTCATAAACATGCAAGATTTCAGGTATGTCTTGTTACTTCTGCTTACACTTAGGTCACACTACACATTCATGTACAAATTATATATATATATATATATATATATATATATATATATATATATATATATATATACCCTCTGGGTTTTCTTCTAGCGGCCGATTTGTATATATATATATATATATATATATATATATATATATATATATATATATATATATTTATATTATATAATATAATTACAGTATCTACTGTTAGATAAGAGCACTAGGTGTTATGAGATTTGATTCTTGTCTCGCCGCACCCAGGATTCGACACGGGTACGTTCGGTTTTGAGATTATAGTAAAGATAAAGTAGTGAAAGACATGATCTAAGGTGACACAACAGTGTTAAACATGAAGTGAAAGACATGATCTAAGGTGACACAACAGTGTTAATCAGGAATTGTAGTCACCCAAAAAATAATTTTTAATTTATTTTTTCATTGTGTATCGTATTAAGCTGCATAATTTACACTTGTAAACTTATGGTAATTAGCATAATTAAGCAGCCGTAATTATTCTTGACCTGATAGACATTTAGGTTAGTTACTGTGAAGATAATTGACACGGTAATATGATTATCGTTAATGCTAATGTGTTTAGTGCTCACGGCCCATCACTTTTAAACACTTAATAAAAGTGTTCCACCTGGTCACTTGTCTTGTTTCATGAGAGAGAGAGAGTTGCATTACACTTAGAAAATTGAGATAATTGTAAAAAAAATAAAGAATAGGTGATAAGACTGATGAAGATGTGGAGTAAGGAAATGAATGTTATACTGTCAAGGCAGGGTGAAATACTGTCAAGGCAGGGTGAAATACTGTCAAGGCAGGGTGAAATGCTTTTTTGGGAGGGAGTATATATTTTCTGATGCTGTTGTACTTTCAAAGACAGCTTTTGTATATTCGTCATTGTATTAGACGAGAATATTGCTTTTTAAAGGATATTGTATGTTCATTGAAGAGGATTATAATTAGTGGAGGATGGTGTTAGTGGAGGATGATGTTAGTGGAGGATGATGTTAGTGGAGGATGATGTTAGTGGAGGATGATGTTAGTGGAGGATGATGTTAGTGGAGGATGGTGTTAGTGGAGGATGATGTTAGTGGAGGATGATGTTAGTGGAGGATGGTGTTAGTGGAGGATGGTGTTAGTGGAGGATGATGTTAGTGGAGGATGGTGTTAGTGGAGGATGATGTTAGACTCCGTATCATTCAATAGAGCGGACGTTTCATGTGGGAAACTTGGTAGTAATGTCGTCAGAAGCTCTCACATTCAAGAGTCGCAACAGTATTGCTACCACAAGGAAAAAGATAGGCTGGATAACTAGAACTAGAGATGCTGATAATGCTGAAGTCACTTGTTCTTCCCAGGCTGGAATACTGCTGTATACTGACGGGTCCTTCTTTCAAGGCAGGCGAGATTGATGAGCTAGAAAACTTACGGAGAACTTGCACTGCCCGTATACACTCAAACATCTAAACTGCTAGGAACGCCTGAAGTCCTTTGAACTCTATTCCTTGGAAGACAGGCGAGAAAGGTACATCATAATTTACACCTGGAAAATCCTGGAAGAAGTTGTCCCAAATCTGCACACTGGACTCACTCCGTGTGAAAGCTTGGCACACGGTGCAGAATACCACCAAAGCAGGGGCGGTGAAGAGTACACTTGAGAGAATTCGTTGAGTGTCAGAGGTCCCCGACTCCTCAACGCCTTTCCTCCATATATTAGTGGAATTATCAACAAATCTCTTATTGTTTTGACGAGGGAATTGGTCAGGTTCCTCAACTCAGTTTCTGACAAGCCGGGCTTTGGTTCGTACGTTGCACCGAGTGGGGACAGCAGCAACAACTTGGTTGATCATGCCTTGGTACACTTGGAGGCTTGGGTGTTGGGCCGAGCCGCGGGGGCATTGAACCCCGGAAGCATCCTTCAGGTATTTGTCATAGTCTCAAGGGAAGATGCTGTATAACCCCTGTGGTTTAGCGCTTCTATTTGATTATAATAATAATAATCAAGGGAAGATGTTTACTTTCAAAGGTGTTTGTCTTGCCATCTTGGGAGAGTGTCGTGCTAAATAGTCTTAAGTTGATGTGCCTTGAAGAATAAAAAAAATCCACAATACCATGACTGGAACAATACACAGATAACCCGTACATAGGAGAGAGAAGCTTATGACGACGTTTCGGTCCCATTTGGACCATTTACAAGTCACAGATGACTTTTAAATAGTCCTTGTCGGACCGAAACGTCGTCACAAGCTCCTCTATATCCTGTGTACGAGTTATTTGTGTAGTGAAGTGTGTTAAGCAGTGTAGCAGCAGCAGCAGGCCAGGTCACTCCCAGGATATCTCCTCAACACAACAAAACTTATGACTTTCCTCTTCTGCTTCCATAAATACTCATCGTTCAGGACCGTTTTTATCAGAGATCGATGGTTGATTTGTGTTTTACGATGGTGGTTGTGAGTGGCGATTTTCATGGTCTGGGTGCTGGGTGATGGTGTATGGTCTAGGTGCTGGGTGATGGTGTATGGTCTGGGTGATGGTGTATGGTCTGGGTGCTGGGTGATGGTGTATGGTCTGGGTGCTGGGTGATGGTGTATGGTCTAGGTGCTGGGTGATGGTGTATGGTCTGGGTGATGGTGTAGTGGTCTGGGTGATGGTGTATGGTCTGGGTGTGGGTGATTGTATGGTCTGGGTGCTGGGTGATGGTGTATGGTCTGGGTGATGGTGTATGGTCTGGGTGCTGGGTGATGGTGTATGGTCTAGGTGATGGGTAATGGTGTATGGTCTGGGTGCTGGGTGATGGTGTATAGTCTGGGTACTGATTGCTTGATGGTGGCTCCAAATTGGAGATAGGATGGAGAGGGTTGTATTAATTAAGATAGGTATTATTAGGGAAAGTGGTGGGTGTGTTGGAGAGGGAGGGAGAGTTAATGGAGTGAGGGAGGGGATGATGGAAGAAGTGTGAGGGAAAGTATTGTAATACCACCACCAGTGGTGGTCGATATTAAAGCTTGACTGCCACTGTAGAGCCGTAATGGAGGGAGTGAGGGAGCAGCTCATTGTATATGAGGGGGAGTGATGGAGGAAGTTAACGTTACTTACTCCCACAGTACAGTCATAATGGCTGACTGTCACTTGTGATGACAGTGGCCGCCGCTTCCGTCAAGTAAACATAAAGCTTAATAAAACAATTATTTTGGCCACATCACACCAGGTATAACAGCCTGGCTGATCATAGATGGGACGAACACTAGTGGCCGGAGGATCGAACCTCTGCGTGAAATGATCCGCAGGGTTTAGTGCTTCATGAAGCATAGTACTGTTTCAAAGACTCATCAACATTTCTGCAATGTTTACATTAACCATATGATTATTTTACCTGGAGATTTAACATAGAATATCGTGGTTAACTAGATGTTTTTCATGGCTTCATCTGTCGCACAGTGGGTTCGTGGAACATTATGGAGGCGTTGGAGAAATACACAGTTGGTCTTGTTGTGGTTTATTGGTAGAGACTCGTGACATCCACCAGGTGTAATCTTATCAGTGTGATGTCTACATCGTGACTGACGATTCCCGCGGGTGGAGCCGGAGTTTGATCTAACACAGGTGAGCGTCGTGACCTTTCAATGACTCGAGGTAAGTCACTCTGGTAACAGTCTCCTACTGACATACCTAACGTACCACTGGCACATCTACACGTTCTTCACGGCCTGATCTACACGTTCTAGTGCCGTGCACAGATAATATTAAACAACGCAAAGCATACATATATAGAATACGTATTTTGTATAATGCTGCAGTATGTATAGTTTATTTATATTGTATTGTTTTTAGGGGGGGATGAGTGGTTTTTAACATGGTTTGTTAAACTATCTATTGACGTACGACTTCACACTCCGTCTAGTCTTTCGTCCCCTTTACAATAAAAAAATTACAGAAATAAAGTTGTATGTAAATAGTGTAGAGTGACCTCGGATAACTTCCAGTATACTGACATACATCACACTGACCATAACAAATATGATTATTATTTTTTACATGCTGAGTTTTTTTGTTTATAAATGTATTGGTCGGGTTGGAATCTAATTTAGGCAAGAGATGCAGAGTTTGTGTGTTGTCAGTTTGCGTGTTGGTCAGTTTGCGTGTTGGTCAGTTTGCGTGTTGGTCAGTTTGAGTGTTGGTCAGTTTGCGTGTTGGTCAGTTTGCGTGTTGGTCAGTTTGCGTGTTGGTCAGTTTGTGTGTTGGTCAGTTTGCGTGTTGGTCAGTTTGAGTGTTGGTCAGTTTGAGTGTTGGTCAGTTTGAGTGTTGGTCAGTTTGAGTGTTGGTCAGTTTGCGTGTCGGTCAGTTTGCGTGTCGGTCAGTTTGCGTGTCGGTCAGTTTGCGTGTCGGTCAGTTTGCGTGTCGGTCAGTTTGCGTGTCGGTCAGTTTGCGTGTCGGTCAGTTTGCGTGTCGGTCAGTTTGCGTGTCGGTCAGTTTGCGTGTCGGTCAGTTTGCGTGTCGGTCAGTTTGCGTGTCGGTCAGTTTGCGTGTCGGTCAGTTTGCGTGTCGGTCAGTTTGCGTGTCGGTCAGTTTGCGTGTCGGTCAGTTTGCGTGTCGGTCAGTTTGCGTGCTAAATCTGGTACACATAAAAGTAACTATCGAAGAGCAACTGAAACTGGTTTGATCGTCCTTGTTTTTGAAGTAGAGAGAATTTAATTCTCTCGTTGTCTGTGTGCTGGTCACCTCTCTTGTTTGGAGGAAGATTCATGCAGAATGAAAGTCACAATATCGTGGCTGGAACAATTCACAATTGTGAATGCGAGGTAGACTACGGTTCAGTCTGTCGTGAACCACTCTCACCTTAATAGTGGTTCAGAACGAACCAACTTTTATTTCCATGAGTGGGTTGTGGAAAGATACTGGAGTGTCCCTTTGTGAGGTCGACTGACCCATGTTGTATATAATATTGACAAAGATGAAGAGTTAGACACGTGGGTAAGTTTATTTGTAGACGTCCCGCCATCCAGTGGAGTTATCAGTACAAGGACGTAATGTGAAGAACGAACTATATACAGAAGATGAGGCAATCAGTCCCTCAGTCTTGGAGTTGAAGAGCAGCGTAGTCTTGAAGACTACGCTGCTCTTCCAAGACTGAAGGACTGAGTACCTCATCTTTTGTATCTAGTTCTACTTTCTTCACATTATGACCTTGTATTGATAGTCACTGGATGGTGAAACGTGTGTTGCTCATGTGTGTAACTCGATTGAGCAATGTTGATAATTTACACTGGCGCGCGAGAGAGCGTTTAATACTGTCTTATGTAGCAAGTGGTGGATAATGTAGCTGGTAAGTTTTTGAATCCCCTGGGAAAATATTTCATTGCTTAATAAAGCTTGTTATTTTCACCTGAGGTGGTGGCTGTAGTGACCCTTCTGCTGGTGGAGCTGCACTTACTCCTGCCGCTCTTGGAAAGTGGCCATGCTGCAGATGGCCGTGGTTTTGGAGGTGATGGCTGTAACCCTATTGGCCATATCCCTGCTGCTGATGACAGTGACCCTGCAACTCCAGGCCGTGGCCCTGCCACTCCTAGCCGTGGCCCTGCCGCTCCTGGCCGTGACCCTGCTGCTGATGACTGTGGCCCTGTTGTTGCTAGCCGTGGCGGAGCGAGTGGGAAGCACAAAGAGAGGCCGCCAATAACAGTGGCAACATTGTGAATACAGCCAAAGTTAACCCGCTGTGGAAACCTATAACGATTGGTCGAAAATATTCTCCCTCTGACGAGCCAGTTATGTCTTCCAGTCTTGTGCTTCCTGGGAGAACTATTGACTCGCCTGCTGGTGACGTAGTCTGCTCACGTAATGACTCTCTAGATATCTATACTTAGGCTCTTCATAACCCGCACTTGTTTGACGCATTTTATGTAAAAAATAGTTAGGGTTGCCATATTTACACTTTGTAAATAAAGACACTGGTGAGAGGCTGACAGTATATGTGCGCGTACGAATGTATATATATATATATATATATATATATATATATATATATATATATATATATATATATATATTTCAACGAACTGGCCGTATCCCACCGAGGATATATATATTATATTACACTTAGTGGCCACTTTATTAGGTACATCCTTCTTGTACTGGGTAGGACCCCTCCTCGTGCCCCCAGAACAGTCTGAATTCTTGGCTTCGATTCAACAAGGTGCTGGAAACATACCTTAAGAAATACTGGTCCATGTTAACATGACAGCAACACAGTTGCTGCTGATTTGTCAGCTGCACATTCATGCTGCGAATCTCCCGTTCCACCACATCTTAAATTTTTACGCCAAATTCTGACCCGACCATCTGCATGTCGGAGCAGAAATCGCGATTCGTCAGACGAGGTAACAAACTCAGTGTTGTTTTAACTGCTCATTTTGGACAGCGTACGTATGAAAATATTTGTAAATTAAAAAAAAATATATATATTCCTAATGTCAGCATTCAGTATTTCTGCCCTGTGATTGGCACACCTGTTCATAAATTTATGTACGATAACCCACCCGGGTTAAAGACCTACAAGAACTTTTTAATGGTACCGAATACGTTGGTCTCCATCACTGTGAAGTCGTGCGGCCATTGTTTTGCAGTTGTCACCAGTCATCGTGATACACTTCTCAAACTACTGTTTACCAGAAGTATCGTTCAGTTGTCACCAGTCATCGTGATACACTTCTCAAACTGCTGTTTACCAGAAGTATCGTTCAGTTGTCACCAGTCATCGTGATACACTTCTCAAACTGCTGTTCCCCAGAGTTTTCCTTGACGTATCGTTCAGTTCTCACCTGAGGTGTTCAAGACCTTCATGAGTCTCACAACAGCCTCTCCTCTTCCAGTTAAAAGTAATGAATCATTAGTGGAAATATTTTCACTAATAGTTGATTTCCTTTATCCCTGATAATTCCCTAGTAAGCTATACTTTTGAAACATCGTTAATAAAACTGCAGAATATACGCCAGTCTCTACGTCACTGCAGAATATACGCCAGTCTCTACGTCACTGCAGAATATACGCCAGTCTCTACGTCACTGCAGAATATACGCCAGTCTCTACGTCACTGCAGAATATACGCCAGTCTCTACGTCACTGCAGAATATACGCCATCTCTACGTCACTGCAGAATATACGCCAGTCTCTACGTCACTGCAGAATATACGCAGTCTCTACGTCACTGCAGAATATACGCCAGTCTCTACGTCACTGCAGAATATACGCCAGTCTCTACGTCACTGCAGAATATACGCCAGTCTCTACGTCACTGCAGAATATACGCCAGTCTCTACGTCACTGCAGAATATACGCCAGTCTCTACGTCACTGCAGAATATACGCCAGTCTCTACGTCACTGCAGAATATACGCCAGTCTCTACGTCACTGCAGAATATACGCCAGTCTCTACGTCACTGCAGAATATACGCCAGTCTCTACGTCACTGCAGAATATACGCCAGTCTCTACGTCACTGCAGAATATACGCCAGTCTCTACACCAATGCAGAATATACGCCAGTCTCGACAAAACTACACAATACACGCCAGTCTCGACAAAACTACACAATACACGCCAGTCTCGACAAAACTACACAATACACGCCAGTCTCGACAAAACTACACAATACACGCCAGTCTCGACAAAACTACACAATACACGCCAGTCTCGACAAAACTACACAATACACGCCAGTCTCGACAAAACTACACAATACACGCCAGTCTCGACAAAACTACACAATACACGCCAGTCTCGACAAAACTACACAATACACGCCAGTCTCGACAAAACTACACAATACACGCCAGTCTCGACAAAACTACACAATACACGCCAGTCTCGACAAAACTACACAATACACACCAGTCTCTTCATAACTACATAATATACGCCAGCCTCTACATAACTACAGGTTGCACGCATTAGTCTGTACAGATCTCGAGAATACACACACTAGCTTCCACAACACTGCAGAATACACACACTAGCCTCCACTACACTGCAGAATACACACACTAGCCTCCACAACACTGCAGAATACACACACTAGCCTCCACTACACTGCAGAATACACACACTAGCCTCCACTGCACTACAGAATACACACACTAGCCTCCACTGCACTGCAGAATACACACACTAGCCTCCACTGCACTGCAGAATACACACACTAGCCTCCACTGCACTGCAGAATACACACACTAGCCTCCACTACACTGCAGAATACACACACTAGCCTCCACTACACTGCAGAATACACACACTAGCCTCCACTACACTGCAGAATACACACACTAGCCTCCACTACACTGCAGAATACACACACTAGCCTCCACTACACTGCAGAATACACACACTAGCCTCCACAATACTACAGAATGCACACACTAGCCTCCACAACACTACAGAATGCACACACTAGCCTCTACAACACTACAGAATACACACACTAACCTCCACAACACTACAGAATACACACACTAGCCTCCACTACACTGCAGAATACACACACTAGCCTCCACAATACTACAGAATGCACACACTAGCCTCCACAACACTACAGAATACACACACTAGCCTCTACAACACTACAGAATACACACACTAACCTCCACAACACTACAGAATACACACACTAACCTCCACAACACTACAGAATGCACACACTAGCCTCTACAACACTACAGAATACACACACTAACCTCCACAACACTACAGAATACACACACTAACCTCCACAACACTACAGAATACACACACTAGCCGCCACTACACTGCAGGATACACACACTAGCCTCCACTACACTGCAGAATACACACACTAGCCTCCACAATACTACAGAATACACACACTAGCCTCCACAATACTACAGAATACGCACACTAGCCTCCACAACACAGCAGAATATGCACATTAGCCTCCATACACCAGAATATACACACTATCCTTATACATCATCAATATATATACACTCGCCTCCATGCATCGACAGACTATACACACTAGCGCATTCATAATTTACCAGGATTTACACAGCCTTATACATCACCAGAGTATAAACACTCGCGTCCATACGTCAATAATATACACACTAGTCTTCATACATCACCAGAATATACACACTCGCTTCCATAAAACGCCAAAATACACAGGGTGGCGTTTACTAAGCTCTGAAGTACACAGTGCTCGTCAAAGCTGCAGGATACACACACACACACACGGTTAAGGGAAATCGACCTGACGACACTGGAGGACAGGAGCGATAGGGGGGGACATGATAACGACATATAAGATACTGAGAGGAATTGACAAGGTGGACAGAGACAGAATGTTCCAGAGATGGGACACAGCAACAAGGGGACACAGTTGGAAGTTGAAGACTCAGATGAATCACAGGGATGTTAGGAAGTATTTCTTCAGTCATAGAGTGGTCGGGAAGTGGAATAGCTTGGGAAGCGATGTAGTGGAGGCAGGTTCCATACATAGCTTTAAGGAGAGGTATGATAAAGCTCATGGAGCAGGGAGCGTGACCCAGTAGCGGCCAGTGAAGAGGCGGGGCCAGGAGCTATGAATCGACCCCTGCAACCACAACTAGGTGAGTACACACACACACTCACACTTGAGTGATGCTCCCTCGTGAAGACTCAAGGGGTGTCCGCATTTACTAAACACCTGGCTGGAGTTGGGTAAATATGCTTTTTTTTACCCCCCGTGATCTCTCGCTTTCTTGCCTCTCTAGGGACCTAAACTGCTCTTAGCCTTTCCATAAAAGGTACTCGCCTTTTTTCGTGGATTTGGGGGAAATAGAGTCTCGACTCCTGGAGGGTAATATAAAATGTGAACACGGTGGGAAATTAGATGCAGTGTAATGCGATGCTTTATTGGCAACGTTTTGCCCACACATTGGGCTTTATCAAGTCACAGACAGATGTGTTTGGGATTTGATAATCAAACAGCCACAGTAAGTCACCAAGCAACAACCACAGTAACAGTCACCAAGCAACAACCACAGTAACAGTCACCAAGCAACAACCACAGTAACAGTCAACAAGCAACAACTACAGTAACAGTCACCAAGCAACAACCACAGTAACAGTCACCAAGTAACAACCACAGTAACAGTCACCAAGCAACAACCACAGTAACGGTCACCAAGTAACAACCACAGTAACGGTCACCAAGCAACAACCACAGTAACAGTCACCAAGCAACAACCACAGTAACAGTCACCAAGTAACAACCACAGTAACAGTCACCAAGCAACAACCACAGTAACGGTCACCAAGTAACAACCACAGTAACGGTCACCAAGCAACAACCACAGTAACGGTCACCAAGTAACAACCACAGTAACAGTCACCAAGTAACAACCACAGTAACGGTCACCAAGTAACCACAGTAACAGTCACCAAGTAACAACCACATTAACGGTCACCAAGCAACAACCACAGTAACGGTCACCAAGTAACCACAGTAACGGTCACCAAGCAACAACCACAGTAACGGTCACCAAGTAACAACCACAGTAACGGTCACCAAGCAACAATCACAGTAACATCCACCAAAAAAGAACCTCAGTCACCACCAACAAACAACCATGACCACCAGCAAGCAATCACAGTCAATCAAACAACCACACTCACCACAACCACCAGCAAGCAACCATAATCACCACCACCACCAGCAAACAACCATAATCACCACCACCACCAGCAAACAACCATAATCACCACCACCACCAGCAAACAACCATAATCACCACCACCACCAGCAAACAACCATAACCACCAGCAAACAACCATAATCACCACCACCAACAAGGGAACCTACCATCCAGTACACTAACATTAGGTGGAAAGTCAGAAACATTAATAACCTGGTGTATAAACACTGCATATATTTACCTGGTCTCTTGAATTCTTATTATCTAATTGAATCCCGCGCAGTGCCGTTCTGACGTCCCATTGATTGTAATGTAACTATATAGACCTGGTTAATATAATTATTAATGTTGACACACTCGCAGGCTACCATGCTACAGAAAAAAAATATGTTAATAGTGTATCTCATATAGGAGAAGTCAGTATGCAAACAACTCCTGAAGTAAGTTTATATATATATATATATATATATATATATATATATATATATATATATATATATATATATATATATATATATATATATATGAGAGAGAGATTTGTGCTAAATTTTTTACACCTGCTGTCCCTTTGAACCTAGCAGTAAACAGGTACCTGGGTGTTAAACGGACTGTTGTGGGTGGTAGCATTAAGAGTATAGTTGGGTTGGGTTTTGAAATGGGTTGATATGTGCCCTACTTTGTAGGGTACACATGAAGGTTTAACTTTATTGGGTTAGGTGAGGTTATCTCCGCAGTAATACAGTTTGTGTCAATAATGTGTGACCTCAAAAACATTGTTGACTTTTTTGTATATAGCCAAAGCCTAAATATAAACAATAGAATTGCCGTTTAAATTCTAGTGAAAAATGCTGACACTAAATTCAGCAGAATAGAAAGTTAGTGTAAATTCAGAATTGTAAAAATAGACTTGCCCTGTAAATTCAGAATTGTAAAAATACTTAACCTGTAAATTCAACAATGTAAAACAAATAGTTTTGGAAGTGTTACGTACACAAGTGTAATAAGTGTTGCGTGCACTCTGGCGTTGCTGGACTTCTCTTTCAGAGCTGGTCCTCACGGGTTTACCACTTTTATGAATATTTCAAATTTTGCTCTGCCCACTGAAGCTCAACGGGTGGCTGAATTATCCGGACCTGAAATTGCTCCGCATCTCATGCATATTTTGGATCGAGGATTGTATCAATAGTGAGAGAGAGAGAGAGAGAGAGAGAGAGAGAGAGAGAGAGACAGACAGACAGAGAGAGACAGACACACGTCAGTGGGTGTAATGACGCACGAAACAGAACGATGATGAAGGCTTGAGGGCACGAATATCATTGGCATCCAAGACAACGTTTAATTACAGGTACGGGGAATGGAGTCCCTTATTACACCAGGTACAAGGTATATGCATCGAAAGGTGTATATCTTTCAGTGTACATGAATCGAGAGTTGTGGATTTTTGTATATTCACCGAGAGGGGTGTATATAAGTGTATACTTTGTGTATATACACACTGAGAGATGTATACCTCTGTATATATGCACAGAGGTGTATATCCGTGTGTACCTATATATATATATATATATATATATATATATATATATATTGATATATATATATTGATATATATATTGATATGTATACAGCGAGTTTAATTTCTGTTTGTTTATAACCCACGCGAAGTGTGTGGCCGTTAACAGTACCCACTGTTAATTCTTTTACTGAAAATAAAGACATTAATGTTTTGAAACTTGGAATGGTAAACGGAATTGTAGTGCTTTGAGTAGAGAGGTGACGGCGGCACTGGTGTCATGTACCTTTATGGCACTCTGTGTTTTTGTTTTTTTTAATTTCCTCGTTTTGTCGCAGTTACAGTGCAAAATGGTACGTGTGTAGGGTTACGTGGGTTGTGCCGGGAGGGGAGAGAGAGAGAGAGAGAGAGAGACACACACACAGACTGTTAGTTACCATTTTTTGTCCTAGGCACATGTCAATTAGACACTAGGCCTGTTGTATATATGTGTGTGTGTATGTGTATGTAAGGAAACACTTCGAAATGTTTCTGCCCCACCGGGAATTGAACCCGGCCCCTCCGTGCGTCAAGCAAGAGCTTTACCCACTAGGCCACCGGGTGGCAGACATGCAGCGTGTGTGTGTGTGTGTGTACCTACGTTAAGGACCGCTGTGTGTTAATCCCAAGGCTGCGTCTGCCCTGGCTGCATGTTACGTGCAGTGGTAATATTGTGTGTGGGATAATGCAAGGTCTGGCTCATCACGCTAATGGCACCTCTGATGGGAGGCCCGCAGGGCTCGTAGGCACCGCACTCTTTGTTTGTCTCTTGTATTGTCTCAGTCTCTATCTCGTTCTGTGTCAGGGGATTGAAATGCCGCTAACTCGCGTTTGGGCTCTTCTTGTGTATTGGATTGGGAACTTGAGCGCCGTTGCTTCCTTGTCTCTCTCTCTTTCTCTCTCTCTCTCTCTCTCTCTCTCTCTCTCTCTCTCTCTCTCTCTCTCTCTTCTCTCTTCTCTCTTCTCTTTTCTCTCTTCTCTCTTTCTCTCTCTTTCTCTCTTCTCTCTCTCTCTCTCTCTCTCTCTCTCTCTCTCTCTCTCTCTCTCTCTCTCTCTCTCTCTCTCTCTCTCTCTCTCTCTCTCTCTCTCTCTCTCTCCTGTCACTAAGGAGGGGATGAAGGGTCGCTACCTCAGAATGACGAGAAAAAACGTTATAAAATAACTGGTTCATGGGAACAAAAAGGCACAATACCGTGACTGGAACAATACACAAATAACCCGCACATAGGAAAGAGAAACTTTACGACTCGTAAATGGTCCAAGTCGGTCCGAAACGTCGTCATAATGTTCTCTCTCCCATGCTCGGGTTATTTGTGTATTGAACACAGAGAACAGGTTGTCCGTGATGGAGATAACCGCTGAGATTTCACGCAGCTCGGCAATGCAGAATTTCAAGAGGATTACCTATTGCTCGCCTGCGAGGATATCGTTACCATAATTTAGCTTTAAGTAATGAAAGAATGTAATCTCTTAATTGCACGCTCAATTACATTGAAACCTTCAACATGAACCAACACAACTGATGTTCTCGTATCATTCTTATGTTAAACTATAAATCATCTGTTTACTCATCCTGTTATTCGGTACTCAATGTTTATACATTTCTGTTTACAAGAAGAGGAAGAGGAGAAAACGAGGAAGGGCAGGAAGAGGAAGGATAATATGAAGAGCAAAACACGAGGAAAGGGCAATATGAAGAGGAGGAAAAATCAGATAAAGAGGGCGAAGAGAATTGTGATGACGATGACTATGGCGAAGAGAGCGAAGAATATGGAAGAGAAGGAAGAGGAAGACAACGGAAATGACGCATAAATTCTTCGAGAACATGAAGGTCATTCTTATACACTGGAGCGCACAAGCAACTACTGCTATTACCTGTGACAAACAACAGTCATCGCGTATCATCTCCACAAAGCCTATAAACAATTTACTTTGGTGACCCGTAATTTCAGGTAAAGAAGTTCATCTCATAGCTTAGTGAGGAGCTGAGTGGCCCTCACCCGAGAACAAAACATGCCTCTGCACTAATCATCTTTATTGACTATAGTAAGAAAGCCGTGAAGCTTAGTGGCAATAAGGAATACACAATACCAGACGTAATATAGTATTTGTCATTCTTTAGAAAAAAAAAAAGAAATAGAAGGGTATTTTGGACTAAAAGTCGGAAAAAATGTTTTCTAAAAACATTCCCGTCGTAAAATCCTCCCCAAAATGCATGCTACCATTCCCAGTTCCGAATGGTTAACCATTTTATGTACATTTAAAAATGCGCCTGCTGAAACAACTTGATTTTAATTTAAAAAGACTTTGTGTACACTGTACCTCAAAACCCATTTTCTGCAGAGTTTGAAATTTGTTGGGGCGTTCTGTATTAGATTTTGATGGCGAAGCAGCTAGCTGATTGTGCACCCTGTGGATGGTAGTGGCTAGCTGATTGTGCACCCTGTGGATGGTAGTGGCTAGCTGATTGTGCACCCTGTGGATGGTAGTGGCTAGCTGATTGTGCACCCTGTGGATGGTAGTGGCTAGCTGATTGTGCACCCTGTGGATGGTAGTGGCTAGCTGATTGTGCACCCTGTGGATGGTAGTGGCTAGCTGATTGTGCACCCTGTGGATGGTAGTGGCTAGCTGATTGTGCACCCTGTGGATGGTAGTGGCTAGCTGATTGTGCACACTGTGGATGGTAGTGGCTAATTGATTGTGCACACTGTGGATGGTAGTGGCTAGCTGATTGTGCACACTGTGGATGGTAGTGGCTAATTGATTGTGCACACTGTGGATGGTAGTGGCTAATTGATTGTGCACACTGTGGATGGTAGTGGCTAGCTGATTGTGCACCCTGTGGATGGTAGTGGCTAGCTGATTGTGCACCCTGTGGATGGTAGTGGCTAGCTGATTGTGCACCCTGTGGATGGTAGTGGCTAGCTGATTGTGCACCCTGTGGATGGTAGTGGCTAATTGATTGTGCACCCTGTGGATGGTAGTGGCTAGCTGATTGTGCACCCTGTGGATGGTAGTGGCTAGCTGATTGTGCACCCTGTGGATGGTAGTGGCTAGCTGATTGTGCACCCTGTGGATGGTAGTGGCTAGCAGATTGTGCACCCTGTGGACGGTAGTGGCTAATTGATTGTGCACACTGTGGACGGTAGTGGCTAATTGATTGTGCACACTGTGGACGGTAGTGCCTAATTGATTGTGCACACTGTGGATGGTAGTGGCTAGTTGATTGTGCACACTGTGGATGGTAGTGGCTAATTGATTGTGCACACTGTGGATGGTAGTGGCTAATTGATTGTGCACACTGTGGATGGTAGTGGCTAGTTGATTGTGCACCCTGTGGACGGTAGTGGCTAGCTGATTGTGCACCCTGTGGACGGTAGTGGCTAGCTGATTGTGCACCCTGTGGACGGTAGTGGCTAACTGATTGTGCACCCTGTGGACGGTAGTGGCTAGTTGATTGTGCACCCTGTGGAAGGTAGTGGCTAGCTGATTGTGCACCCTGTGGACGGTAGTGCTAGCTGATTGTGCACCCTGTGGACGGTAGTGCTAGCTGATTGTGCACCCTGTGGACGATAGTGGCTATTGATTGTGCACCCTGTGGACGATAGTGGCTAGTTCATTGTGCACCCTGTGGACGGTAGTGGCTAGCTGATTGTGCACCCTGTGGACGGTAGTGGCTAGTGATTGTGCACCTGTGGACGATAGTGGCTATTGATTGTGCACCTGTGGACGATAGTGGCTAGTTATTGTGCACCTGTGGATGGTAGTGGCTAATTGATTGTGCACCTGTGGACGGTAGTGCTAGTTGATTGTGCACCTGTGGACGTAGTGGCATTGTTGCACCCTGTGGACGATAGTGGCTAGTTATTGTGCACCCTGTGGACGAAGCTGGCCCGATTGGCACCCTTGGACGGAGTCGCTGCTTGATTGTGCACCTGGACGGTAAGTAGATGCACTGGAAGCCTAGTGATTTCAACCACGTCACAGGAGAAATCCCAACAACAGGTGTAGTTGCCATTACACAGGTGGTGATGGTTGCCATCCTCCAACACAGGTGGTGATGGTTGCCATCCTCCAACACACAGGTGGTGGTGATGCAGTTGTGAGAGTTCATGGGTCAATGTATGTGATGCCTTGGAGTACTATATCACCGCTGCTAATATTGATCGACCGGGATAATTGGATGACAAGTAGCCGAGCTATAGTGGGAGAGCCAGATACATTATTCCTGAACACCAGTGTTCCCAATACCTTTCCTCTTGTAATAATAGTGGTAGAATTATCGACAATGTTACGTAAAAGGGCACTAGTTCAACTAAGGTTACGTCATTTTAGGTTAGCTTTGTCAGGAAACAGGACTAAGTGTTTCCTGACGCGGGTCTTAGTCGAATGATGACCCGCCGCTGGAGCTTCTGGTCATCTGGCCGAAGCCTTCCGCAGGCTTACCGGTCTACTCCTCTAAAAATTACAGCTATAAGTACGTTATTTTGACTTTGCTTAACTCCGAGAACGGGCGAGGTTTGAACCCATGGCCAGTAAGTTCTAAAACTCTCAGGTCAATGTCATGGGTTCAGATCCCACTCGTTCCGTGATTTTTTTCAATCGTATTTTTACGATTTACGTAAGATTTACTTTCAGCTGCTTGAAGACATTTGTTGTGAGTGGAGGACAACACAGGGCAATACAAAGGCTCTTATAGCTTTAATTACACGTCTCGTTTTGCTACTTTGAGTAAAACGCTTAGTAGTAAAGGCTTGTTTGATATAACACGCACACGACACTGGAAGACAGGAGAGAGAGAGGAGGGATATGATAACAACGTATAAAATACTGAGAGGAATTGACAAGGTGGACAGAGACAGGATGTTCCAGAGATGGGACACATCAACAAGGGGCCACAATTGGAAGTTGAAGACTCTGATGAATTAAAGGGATATTAATAAGTATTTCTTCAGTCACAGAGTTGTCGGGAAGTGGAATAGCCTGGGCAGTGATGTAGTGGAGGTAGGATCCATACATAGCTTTAAGAAGAGGTATGATAAAGCTCATGGAACAAAGAGAGAGAGTGGATCTAGTAGCGACCAGCGAAGAGACGGGGCCAGGAACTATGACTCGACCCCTGCAACCACAACTAGGTGAGTACACACACACACTGAGTGATTGAATCCCAATTATGACTGGTGGTGAATAGGTGACATGCAGCCTGAATGACCCTCGTGTGTCGATAGGATTGAAACCCAATTAACCATGTTACGTGGACAAGACTTGTCAAGGGTCTCTGTATACAGCTGCCACTATATGGAAGAAGTAATTTCTTACCGTAGGTCAGGCTAATATACAATTAACGTTTAAAAAAAACTTCACATAGTTTGCTTTCATTTTCTCATCTTTGTATCATGAGCTCTGAATAGAATTAGTTGTAAATATTTTTTTTACAAGTAATTAGCTATATAATTAGTATTCATAGCATTTTAAAATACATTTAGTACACAAAAAGCTGCATGAAATTAATGGTATGTTAGATAATGACTGCATATTGTGGATCAAATTAAAATTAAATTTCCCTTGTGTAACATGTATAATGTCGTGCCGAATAGGTAAAACTGGTCAATTAGCAAGAACTCATTTAAAATTAAGTCCTTTCTAAAATTTTCTCTTATACGTTTAAAGATGTATATGAATGGTATACAGTACCGACTAGATGAAAATTAGACATGTGCAACATCTGGAAATCTTTGACGTTTCGCCCTCCAGTGGCTTTATTATTACAAAGTCTAGGACATAATTTGAAGACAACCGTCTTGACTTCTACTAACCCATCACTTGGGTATGACTTACTTCCACTGGGAAATCCCGTCTACCAACTCCGAGGCCGAGGCACTGATTACCTCATCTTTTGTATATAGTTCTACTGTCTTCAAATTATGTCCTAGAATTTGTATTGATAAAGCCACTGGATGGCGAAACGTCTACATTAAAAGATACCCAGATGTTGCACATGTATCTAATTTAAAGATATATATTTTTTCATTTATGTTAACGTAAAAAATAATTTTGTACCCAAAGAACTTGCCTAACCTTATTATAACAAGCGCAATTTAATTTAGCCTAATCCAACTAAATATATTTTATATAAGTTTACAGTAATTTAATAATAAAATAACACAATTAAATATATTTTTTTCGTTAGATTCAAAACGACTTTTGCGAAATTATTTCATACACAAATTTTCGCTTGCCCTATTGTGTTGTGTGTGTGTATGGTATAGAGAGGATGGGAAGAGGATATGACTGTGTGTGTGTTGGGGGAAGTGGGAGTTGTACGTGTGTAGTCACGCTCACGAACATATATAACTTGGTATTGAGCTCCTGGATCTACCTCGTAACTGTAGGTGAACTGACGCGAAATCTTGTATAGTATCAGGTTCTACGTTATCTTCTACTTTATGATTTGGATGCTCAGCATTCATGTTTATCTCCTCCCTGGAGGTGGGATAAGGATGTCCAGTTATCTGGTCTCTGGAGAGGCTGGATCCATGCACGGGATCCTTGACCCCTCTCCTCCAGGTGTGCGATTTGGTTAAGGATTTTTGCAGCTGTTGTCAGCTCATCAGAAGTGAATCTTAAGCAGATAAGCGCTCTAGTTAGCGTCTCTTCTTTGACCGCTATTTTTTTAATTTTGCCTGATGTGTAGTCTTCAGAATGAACTATTGGACTATTTGTACCCGTACTCACAACCTATTGACTCTTCTCCGTGATTTATGTAGTGTATTGGAGTACTGTTGTCCCTAAATCTGTCTGAGAAATGAGAAGTGATTGCTATGGGACTTGTCTCTATGGAAGACCATGTGGTCCTGATTTTCGAACGTATGAAGGGTAAGATTGTCTTACAAGCTCATCGTTAGTGTGTTTGCCAGAGTGTAAACATAGGGTAACTGTTCCTGTTGGTTTATTACACAAGAAAAATCGCCTGACACAGGTCACTAAGATGAGCCGTTTGTTGGTACGGACACTGTCAGGGCGGCGGCAGGCGTGTCAAGACACAGGTGAAGGTGGGGGTAGATATTACATTGCACTTTGATGGACCATAGCTGGCAGCCACAGCTGGCTTACCAGTCTGAGAAGAGCGCGGGGCGGGCCAGCTGAGTTGTTCCTCGACTCTGGGTATATATTTCATGCCTCCCCTGCTCCTGGTGTTGCTGCTGCCACCGAGGAGGGGAAAATTATCTTCATTTGTGTTGCTTTCTGTCACGGTTGTCTTTCTTTGTAAGCGCCTCTGCAGGTGCTTATTATTATTAGTGTTAGTGTTCGGGTGAGCTTGTGGAAGGAGCGACAGCGGTCTCTCTTCCTCTATCTTCTTCTCTCCTACACCTATCTTCTTCCTTCTTCCTGCCTTCTTCCTTCTACCTCCTTTTCTCCGAGTGGGCTCTTAACTATTCTCTTTAAAACCTCTTCCGTGAGCTTCGCAGCCCTTAACTTATCTTGGGTGAGCTAAGATCTCATCTTTGAGGTATACTAGCTCCTCGAGGGATACTGACTCCTCGAGGGATACTGGCTCCTCGAGGGATACTGGCTCCTCGAGGGATACTGGCTCCTCGAGGGATACTGGCTCCTCGAGGGACACTGGCTCCTCGAGGGATACTAGCAATAAACCCATCCATCCACCCATGCACTAAACACACCCAACCATGCACTAAACCCATCCATCCACCCATGTACTAGACCCACCCACCATTGCACTAAAGACACCCACACATGAACTAAACCCACATGGGTTATACAAGATTAAAGGATTGGAGGACTGATGGGAAATTCGTAATCAGGTGATGTACTCAGACACCTGAGTCCAAGATTACTGCCGTGTCAAAGTAAGATTCACGGGGTAAGAATATGTCAGGGTAAGATTATTTCTATGCCAAAAATTATTTCTTTGTCAAGATTATTTCTAGATTATTTCTGTGCCAAAAAATATTTCTTTGTCAATATAAGATTATTTCTGTGTCGAGGTAAGATTAGCTATGTTAAGGTAATATCTGTGTCAGGGTAAGATTATCTGTCAAGGTAATATCTGTGTCAGAGTAAGATTATCTGTGTCAGAGTAAGATTATCTGTGTCAGAGTAAGATTATCTGTGTCAGAGTAAGATTATCTGTGTCAGAGTAAGATTATCTGTGTCAGAGTAAGATTATCTGTGTCAGAGTAAGATTATTTGTGTCAGAGTAAGATTATCTGTGTCAGCGTAATATCATCAGTGTCAAGGCAGGAGACACAGGACACAATTCAGACCAAAATAAATAAATGTGTTGAGAGGTCAGGAAAGATGATAACTGTTTTTGAATGTTCTTGAGAATGTTTATTCAACATTATGTATATGGAAGAGTTGAAGGTTGTTGTAGAGTGCAGCTTTAAGAGTGCAGTATTGTAAACACCAGTATGTAACTAACTTCCCGTCTCCACTACACTCCACCGCTCTCACTCGAACACCATCAGTACACACACTCCTGCATGTGTATGTATGACTTTTCCGATACACACTGGTAGAGAGAGAGAGAGAGAAATACTGAGTGAAAGAGAAAGGGTGAGAGAGAAGCGAGGGAGGCAGGCAGGTTAATATTTCAGTCATGACAGGGGGTGGAGCTGGCAGGGGGTGGAACTGATGGTGAGGGAGGGGGGGTAGGGAAGATATAGCATCAAGGGAGCCAGCAGGCAGGGTCATTATCCAGTTCTTCTTTTCCCCGATTTATCCCTTTTCTCGCCTTTCCCGTTTTGTTTTCCCCTCACCTCTTCCTACTCTCTTGCCCATGTCATCTCCCAGCCCTGAGTCTTGCCCATGTCATCTCCCAGCCCTGAGTCTTGCCCATGTCATCTCCCAGCCCTGAGTCTTGCCCATGTCATCTCCCAGCCCTGAGTCTTGCCCATGTCATCTCCCAGCCCTGAGTCTTGCCCATGTCATCTCCCAGCCCTGAGTCTTGCCCATGTCATCTCCCAGCCCTGAGTCTTGCCCATGTCATCTCCCAGCCCTGAGTCTTGCCCATGTCATCTCCCAGCCCTGAGTCTTCCAACTATCTTCCTCATCTTATGCTCCCCCTGAAATGCTGTCCTGAATTTTTTGCATAACTTGACGTGACGTGACTGAAGCACATCTGTACCTGCCGAGGCCTTGTACCTTGACCCCAAATCACTCCACCGGAAGAGGAGCTGTAGCACAACTCCCTCACACCCCCAGGAGGTCCAGGAGCCGGAGATCACTTGGCATTTTTCTAAATAATCTTGTTTAAGTTTTTGTAATTCAGAGCAACTTCAGAATTTAAATAGAACGTCCCGCTGCCTTTTGTCTACACCACTTTGTTTACAGTTCTCCTTTAGTCTATACCAGTTTTTGTTTACAGTTCTCCTTTAGTCTACACTGGTTTATTTTGTTTACAATTCACCTAGGTATTGATTTTGATCACATCCCACGAATTCAGAAAATTATTAAGAACTCCAGCTTTTACCCAGGAATTAAATTGCTGCTCTAGCAGAGAAATGGTCTGGTCATACCAACAAGATGTGGAAAAGGACACAGTTCAGGACATTTATTATAGGAAACGTTTCGCCACGACTGAAGAATCCACTCGTAGCGAAACGTTTCATATAATAAATGTCGTGCTGCTCTAGATCAACTGGCATAGGAGAATAACTGATGTAAATGCTATCTCAAGGAGGGGTGGGCATGTTGCAGTTCCAAGGGTCGTCTGAACTGTACTTCGAGGGTGGTTCCGGGGGTCAACGCCCCCGCAGCCCAGTCCTTGACCAGGCCTCCTGGTGGATCAGGGTCTGATCAACCAGGCTGTTAACTGCTGGCCGCACGTAATCCAACGTACGAACCACAGCCCGGCTGGTCGGGTACTGAATAGGTATCTGTCTCTTGCAGGCAGCCAGGGGTCTATTCCCCTTATACTGTGATGTCAGCGTGTTTCTGACGAGAGTGCTTGGCTGAATGATGGTGAAAGTGTTTCTCTTTCTCAGGTCACCCTACCTCGGTGGGAGATGGCTGGTATGTTATAAAAATAATAATAATAATAATTCTGCGAAATTTTGTAAGTATAAAAATATTGCTCAATTAATTACAAAGGCGTGATATAACATTTTTGAAGAAATGTAATGTAAAAAGTCATCATGTTAATTATGCTTTGTATATATGTGAATTTGCTGCCGCTTTTGTTTTTATTAATACATGGAAGTGTAATTAGTATGTCATTAAATGATGTGACTAAATTAACCGTTGGTTTTCAATTTCAATATTAAATGAGTTTATTAACTAGGGACACCAGTACTGGCAGGGGGAGCGTTAAAACTGTAGGGGTCATCGCTTTGGGGCTAGGAGGCAGTCAAGTGGACTGTGATTTGTCAGTCTCCCTGTACACTTCGTCAGTCTCCCTGTACACTTCCTGTCAGTCTCCCTGTACACTTCCTGTCAGTCTCCCTGTACACTTCCTGTCAGTCTCCCTGTACACTTCCTGTCAGTCTCCCTGTACACTTCCTGTCAGTCTCCCTGTACACTTCCTGTCAGTCTCCTGTACACTTCCTGTCAGTCTCCCTGTACACTTCCTGTCAGTCTCCTGTACACTTCCTGTCAGTCTCCTGTACACTTCCTGTCAGTCTCCCTGTACACTTCCTGTCAGTCTCCTGTACACTTCCTGTCAGTCTCCCTGTACACTTCCTGTCAGTCTCCTGTACACTTCCTGTCAGTCTCCTGTACACTTCCTGTCAGTCTCCCTGTACACTTCCTGTCAGTCTCCCTGTACACTTCCTGTCAGTCTCCTGTACACTTCCTGTCAGTCTCCTGTACACTTCCTGTCAGTCTCCCTGTACACTTCCTGTCAGTCTCCCTGTACACTTCCTGTCAGTCTCCCTGTACACTTCCTGTCAGTCTCCCTGTACACTTCCTGTCAGTCTCCCTGTACACTTCCTGTCAGTCTCCCTGTACACTTCCTGTCAGTCTCCCTGTACACTTCCTGTCAGTCTCCCTGTACACTTCCTGTCAGTCTCCCTGTACACTTCCTGTCAGTCTCCTGTACACTTCCTGTCAGTCTCCTGTACACTTCCTGTCAGTCTCCCTGTACACTTCCTGTCAGTCTCCCTGTACACTTTCTGTCAGTCTCCCTGTACACTTCCTGTCAGTCTCCTGTACACTTCCTGTCAGTCTCCTGTACACTTCCTGTCAGTCTCCCTGTACACTTCCTGTCAGCCTTCCTGTACACTTCCTGTCAGTCTCCCTGTACACTTCCTGTCAGTCTCCCTGTACACTTTCTGTCAGTCTCCCTGTACATTAAAATAGTTGCAGCTACAATGGTGTTATATTCCGTACATTATATATATTGCGCCATTTTTTCTACCTAGTTATATATTCGAAAAATCTTTCTTGGTACCTTGAAATTTCGCAGGAAACTGTACTGTCATCAGCTGGGGAATTATTTTATTCGTTAAAAAAGTGTTGGAATAGCCTAGCTTCCTGCGTCCTGCTCCCCTCCCACATTTTATTTTACCAAGCCTGAGTCTCGAGAGGCTGGCGCTAATTAACTCTTCCTTTTGTCTTATTCAGAAATGCAAAGTCAGTTTGAATTAAGACACTGATAACGTTTTTCTTGTTCATGGTGAATGACTTTGCTGCGTCTCACTTCACGGTAGTTACTGACCTTGCGTCTTTATTACACGGTAGTTACTGACCTTGCGTCTTTATTACACGGTAGTTACTGACCTTACGTCTTTATTACACGATAGTTACTGACCTTGCGTCTTTATTACACGGTAGTTACTGACCTTGCGTCTTTATTACACGGTAGTTACTGACCTTGCGTCTTTATTACACGGTAGTTACTGACCTTGCATCTTTATTACACGGTAGTTACTGACATTGCATCTTTATTACACGGTAGTTACTGACCTTGCGTCTTTATTACACGGTAGTTACTGACCTTACATCTTTATTACTCGTTAGTTAGTGACCTTACATCTTTATTACACTGTAGTTACTGACTTTACGTCTTTATACGGTAGTTACTGACCTTACATCTTACTACACGGAAGTTACTGGCCTACATCTTTATTACACGGTAGTTACTGACCTTACATCTTTATTACACGGTAGTTATTGACCTTACGTCTTTTCTACACGGTAGTTACTGACCTTACGTCTTTTCTACACGGTAGTTACTGACCTTACGTCTTTACTACACGGTAGTTACTGACGTTACGTCTGTCATGTCATGTTATCCACGTCTTGTCTAGTATTGTTCTGGTGTAGAACAGTGTGATGTGGCATAACATTTTATACTATATTTTTTACAATTTAGAATAGCACACACTCGTGCCACACTCAAGTATCTTTATATGTTGAAAGGTTTGGCCTGAGCTGCAAGTTGCTAGTTGCACAACATTGATAGTCAAGTATTGCACATGTCTACCATTTATCTCCACGGTGGTCAGGTCTTGGCAGGCGTCCCGGGGACGAAACAAATACATGTGACCGTCACTCTGAAAAAAGGTCAGCGTGACGTAGGTGGCTAGGGAGGTCATGATTGGCATACTATAACGTGGAGTATGGACACTAATGGAAATAAGTCACTTTTAATTTTGGGGTTATCCTAGGTAATTGACACTATGATAATTGTACTTGTGTGTACCTGTGCCTAAATAAAATTTCTTATGGGAGGGGAATTCCAGTAGACTTAAGCACAAAGGAGTGAGTCTAGGAGATTATGAAAGGACACGCACAGTCCACTAGCTCACCACCTCAAATACGGATTCACTAACGGTGTGTCATTCACGCAGTCTCACTAACTCACCTCACTAGCTACAACAGCTCATTGTGGATTTGTTTTGACTGACTCCGAGTATCGAAATGACGCCATGGGAGTCACCGAAGTACCTCCGCGCTATACCCTTCCTAGATGCTTGTTGACCTTACGCAATGTTCCCCATCCCCGAGGTTTCTTATAAGTGTAAGATAAGAGTTTCTTGCTGTCTGAAGGTACTAATAAAAGTTAAGAAAATGAGCGTATAACTTCAGACTTGCCCTGTCATATCCAAGTTTGAATTACGAGTCCATAATTCACCCACTGGAAGTAGATCTGGTATATCCAGGCGAACTGTACAGTGTGTATAGGCAGACACCTAAAGTCAGTACCTGATCAGCAGGGCTGTGGTTCGTACGTCGGTTTACGTGCGGCCAGCAGTAACAGCCTGGTTGATCAGACCCTGATCCACCACGAGTCCTGGTCTCAGACCGGGCCGCGGGGGCTCTGACCTCTCTCCAGGTAAACTCCGGGTAAACACCTGATCGCCACCACCCATCATACATGTGTCCGCCAGGACACATGTATGATGGGTGGTGGCAGCAGCCCTAACACACATGAGTAAGACACATGTGAAACACTGTGTGTAACACTGTGTGACACTGTGAAACAGTGTAACACTGTGTAACACTGTGTGTAACACTGTGTGACACAGTGTGTGACACACTGTGTGTAACACTGTGTATAACACTGTGTGACACACTGTGTGTAACACTGTGTGAAACACTGTGTGTAACTGTGCAACACTGTGTGACACACTGTGTGAAACACTGTGTTAACTGTGTGTAACACTGTGTGAAACAGTGTGAAACACTGTGTGACACAGTGTGTGACACACTGTGTGTAACACTGTGTATAACACTGTGTGACACACTGTGTGTAACACTGTGTGAAACACTGTGTGAAACACTGTGTGTAACTGTGCAACACTGTGTGAAACACTGTGTGAAACACTGTGTGAAACACTGTGTGAAACACTGTGTGAAACACTGTGTGAAACACTGTGTGAAACACTGTGTGTAACACTGTGTGAAACATACACGCCCCGATGGCATGGTGGCTAGCCCACTTGCTTCACGCACGGAGGGCCCGGGTTCAATTCCCGGCGGGGCCGAAACATTTCGAAGTGTTTCGTTACACACACACACACACACATACATACAACAGGCCTAGTGTCTAATCGACATGTGCCTAGGACAAAATGGTAACTAACTGTGTGTAACACTGTGAAACTGTGTGAAACACTGTGTGAAACACTGTGTGTAACACTGTGTGAAACACTGTGTGTAACACTGTGTGTAACACTGTGTGAAACACTGTGTGAAACAGTATCGTGATTGCCGGAAACAAAATTTCTTAGTGTAAGCTTCTTAAGTTGAATATGAAGGTGACCAAATATGGAGACAGCAGAAGCAGGGTCCAGGAGATATGTGGTTAATCCATCAGTCTTGAAGAGCGACCCGCGTGAGGTGTAATGTTTGCAAGTGTAGCTTGGGATACTAACATTAGACTGTTACCGTGGTATTATGTTATCCTTGCCTTTGGTAATGTTATGTAACGTTTTATTAGTGTTCTGTAATGTTATACCGAAGTTCTCCCAGTACCCAGATTTGCACTCTTCTCTGTACCAGCAATTCTGGTTCTGAAGTACACGAAACTTGCCTTTGAGAGACCTGTTCCCTTAATATGGATGGACAATGTAGATTATGTTGGTCTGAGAGGCTTTGGTGTTGCTTCAATACCAGTGAATAAATATAGTGCTCTGAACCCTGTCAGCAGTCTGAAATCCGTAGGTAATCCGAATCCTATCAGTGGTCCGAACCTCGTAGGCAGTTCGAACCTCGTAGGTAGTTCGAACATCGTAGGCGGTTCGAACATCGTAGGCGGTTCAAACACAGTGGAGATAAATGGTATAAATGCAGTAAAGACTCTCAGAGATGCAGGATCTGGGACTTATCACTCATCTGTACATACACAAATAACCCGCAAATAGAAGAGAGGAGGAGCGTACGACGACGACGTTTCGGTCCGATTTGGACCATTTACAAAGTCACACGAACCGAAACATCGTCGTAAACTCCTCTCGGTATTGTGCCTTTTTGTTCTTTACTCATCTGTATATCCAACAATTCCAACCAAAACAATGACTTTCACAACATAGCTGAACCCCTTGCCAGGAAACTTCTTGATAATTATCCTACATAGCAACAGGCCTACTGACTCATGCTAGGCAGGTTCTTCTCAAATCCAATCTCTTCTCAGCCATCCACTTCAACATTCCTCGCCTGACCTTTTACGTCACTATGCCTCCTATATATACTCACGTACTCTCTGTCCAGGTAGATCTGTTTGTGACTTGATAAAGCTGCACTGTGTGTGCGAAACGTTGTCAATAAAATATCGCATTATGCTGCGTTTGTCTAGTTTTCCATAATTGGTGGTGTTAAATTCTTCTTGAGGTCTCAAACAACTGCGTGACGTCTCAGACAACTGACTGGAGAATTCACCAGGGAAGTCACTGACCTCCCATCAAAATGCCCCGGACATGGATAAGAAGCAATAGGTAAAAACAAAACAAAAACAAAGGCTGGTATATCTTTGCACTGGATGACAAACCCACCTCACCCAACGGAGGATTGGAATCCATGGCAAGTTAGTTCTAAAACTAGATATACTTGCTCAGTCCAACGTTTCGCCATCCAAAGTGGCTCTTAATGCTACTACACTGCAAAATCAGGAGCGTCAATGGGGGGATGAGTTATGTTTCAGGTGTAGGGAATGAGTGTTGCATGGGTGTATGTGTAATAGAAGGAAGAACTAAATGTGTGTAGTTCTTAAGGAATTGGGGGAAGTGTCAAGTGTTTTTGGATGGGCAGTCAAGTGTTTATGTAAGGTAGAGAGGATAGTGATATTGAAGGGACGGGGACAGTCCTCTGACACACCTGGGTTAAGTGGGAAGAATCGGAGGTTGGAAAGGGGTAAAGGTACCCTGGTCATATGTTTTAGGGGGGGAGGGAGAAAGGCACACTCGGATCTCTTAAGCCAGTGTTCTCGCTGCTGCCTTGATCAACTATAGGTGCAGTCTCTGCTCGACCTTCATAAGTGTCCGTACAAGCACCATTTTGCCTCTCTTCCACCAACGTGCCTACCCAACTCGGCGGCTCATCTTATGGCAACACCTTCAAGCAGTTTTCTGACAAAGCAACAATAACATACGAGGGAGTGAGGTGTGTGTGTGTGTTATAATAGAGCTAGGAGTAGGATGGTAGGAGACTCAGGCACGAGTGTTGCTTGGAGGTTCTCTGTTGGTCGTCTTCCTCAGGGTCTGGGATCGATCACGCGTCTGCTGGGAAGGAATCAATAGTAGTGTGGGTGGGAGAGTTTGTTGCAGCCTCGTACCTGGCACTGTGTGTGTGTGTATACTCGCCTAATTGTGGTTGTAGAGGTCGAGTCACAGCTCCTGGCCCCTCCTCTTCGCTAGTCGCTACTAGGTCATTCCCCGCTCCAAGAGCCATATCATACATCTTCTTAAGGCTATGCATGGATTTTACCTCCACTACACTCTCCAGATTATTTCACTTCCTGACAACTGTGTTCCATCTCTGAAACATTCTAGCCCTGTCCACCTTGTCAATTCCTCGTTATCATGTCCCCTCCTATCCTCTAGTGTCATCAGGTTGAGTTCCTTTAACCTCTCGTCATAAGACATTTGCCTTCTCACCTCCAGGTAAACCGTGGGCTCATTCTGGTCTTTCCATTTTTTTCTGTTACCCCTTGGTATGAACTTCTCTGCCTCCCTGCACTTTGTGGTCACTTGTTCCATCATTTAATTTACTGTTTTTCCCCTCTAGTTCTCTTTCCCATTGCACCTCATGCAGGAATCGCCTCATACCTGTGTAGTCCCCTTTTTTGATGTTTAGCTTCTCACTTCCTTCTCGTGCTGCTCTACAAGATATTTGAAACTCAGGACCACGTGATCCCTAGTGCCAAGGGGCCTTTCATGTGTAATATCCCCTATGTCTGAACTGTTCAAGGTGAATATGAGGTCCAGCCTTGCTGGAACATCCTCTCCTCTCTCTCTCTGGTTGTATCCCTAACATGTTAGTGCATGAAGTTTTCCAATACTGTCTCCAGCATCTTAGTCCTCCATGTTTCTGGTCTCCCATGTGGCTCTAGGTTTTCCCAGTCAATCTCCTTATGATTGAAATCCCCCCATGACGAATAACTTTGTTTTACCCACGTGGGCCCTCCTGGCCATCTCGGCTAGTGTATCCACCATTGCTCTGTTGCTCTCATAGTACTCTTGTCTTGGGCTCTTGCTGTTTAGTGGTGGGTTGTACATTGCTGCTATTGTCACCTTTGGGCCCTGTCTCTTTCCTTCCACTGGTTTCTTACTCTCACTCTTAGGTCCCGTTCTTTTTGTGTTCTGTTGCAGTCGAGATACACTCGGTGATATTTTAGTGAGTCCTTAAACAGTGGTTTTTGTTGCAGTATCTTGTTTCATACCACTTCTGTCTTGAATGTCAATTTGACTGGGGAATTTTTTTTTACCTTGAATACCTCCTAGTCTGTGAAAATTTGTTACCTGGGACATGTCCTTCTCTCTTGTTATTGCGATGATGCTCTCAATCTCTTTTTCTTCCCATTCTTCTTTCATCATAGGTCGTCCCTTCAGTCTCCTGAAGCCCATGAATAATTATTGACCTCTTCCTCTTTTTCCATTTCTTTTCTACCATATATCTGGATTGGATTTAAGCACCTCCTTTGTTGTTTCCTTTATCTCTGGGAGACACTGGTAGCCTGATATTATTTCTGCAAGGGACTTCTTAGCTCTTTTCCCTCAGTCCCCTCGCTGTCTGCTGTTTCTATTTCCACCACCTTGGTGCTTTCTGTCCTCGACTTTATATCCTGCCAGGCTTGACTGGTGCTTGCTTATTCACATCTCTGAAGGTACTTTTACCATAGAACAGTACGTCTCTTGCTGCCACGTTTTCCAAGTGCCCCGTAGCTCACTTGGTAGCACAATCAGCTCACACATTGAGGTCCGTGATTCGATTTCCGGTACGGGTGAAAACATACGGACTGTTTCCTAAAGACACCTCCAGTCATTGTTCACCTAGCAGTAAGTAGGTACCTGAGTTTTAGCCAACTGGTGTGGGTCACATCCTGGGGACAAAATTAACCTAATTTGCCAGAAATGCATACCCAGAGGTTTTCGATATATTACGTCAATGATGTCCGCTATGGTCTGTATAAGTTATATCATGTACTAGTAGAAATAAAGATTATTATTAATAAAGCTACGCATATGGAGAGTAGAATGTTGTTGCACACCAGGGCTTAATGATGGCGGCCGTGTTAAGAGAGAAAGGTGAGGATATATATAGACACACAGGCTCAAAAAATGATGAGGGGGGTTTGCTTTTCTATGCGCTTTTGTTATTGATGAACCACACAAGCATGTGGCTGCTTTTGGGCGGTATTTGTTTCATGCCCGGTGGGGTTGTTTACGTTGTGCATTCATGTGCGTAAAAAGTGTGACTGTTTTAGAGGTGTCCGTGGCAGCACATAGCGTTAGTGCTGTGTCATGCCACGCCGTGCCCCGAGAGCTGAGTGACGGGCCTGACATCACGATGCCATGCTAAAGCAATAAACACGTATAAACACATTATGAACGCCTGCCCCCTTTACTCTCTCTCTCTCTCCCTCCCTCCATATATATATGCTACACAAAATTTATAGAAAATGATGGTACAAAGATGAGGTATTGAAAACATGAGGTTTCAGGGACACATTACAAATACAGATGTGTGTCAAAAATTACATAGCAAATATCTTATCCTGTTCATTAGAGCTGGGACGCGTACTCAGGATATAACACACACACACACACACTCGGGGCCAGGAGCTATGAATCGAGCCCTGCAACCACAAATAGGTGAGTACAGTGATAGAGTAGAGGCAGGATCCATACATAGCTTTAAGAAGACGTATGATAAGGCTCATGGAGCAGGGAGAGAGTGGACCTAGTAGCGACCAGTGAAGAGGCGGGGCCAGGAGCAGTGACTCGACTTCTGCAACCACAATTAAGCGAGTACACACACACTTGGAGACTTGACGCATTTCCACTGATTTTTTTAACCTTACCACTTCAGAAATACTCACTTTTATTTAAAAGATGGAGAGAATTAATACTATATTACCCACTGTTACAATATACCAACACTTAATTACTCATTACAAGAGTATACTCAGTTAATGAGAAATATCTGATACTAATCTGTTTCAACTTATTGCTTTACGATATTGAGAGTAAGAAGGGGCAGCCTTCCCTTCTGTGTTGACATGGTGGCAGCGGTGGGATATGACTGAGTGGTGAGTACCCAGGTAGGTGGAAGTGGTGAGTACCCAGGTAGGTGGAAGTGAGTCAAGATCCCAGTATCGTGTAGTGAGTTGGTGTCCTCACTCTCACTTATCCATATTGAGGGTAAGAAGGGTTACCCTTCCTGCCTGTGACTGACATTGATGCTGTTGATCTCGTGGTCAGTGAAGTTCTGGTGGTCAGTGAAGTTCTGGTGGTCAGTGAAGTTGGAGCTGCTCTTCCTTGGATCAAGTCTGATTGCCTCACAGTCTCCAGGCGCTGTATGACCCTCTACTGTTAGAGAGAGAGAGAGAGAGAGAGAGAGAGAGAGAGAGAGAGAGAGAGAGGGAAACGAATAAGTGTAGTGAGAGAGGTGGTGCACACTAGACTATCCACTTTACTGTGGGAGGTGGTGGTGTTTGCTGGACTGGTGGTGGGGGCGCTTGGGTATTGGCTGGGGAGTGGGGGTGGTGGCGGCAGTGTTCCTAGTTACCTGGTGACCACTTACCAGGAACTCCACAAGATGGATGAAGGTACTCAACTTCCTCCCTGTCACATTACCTCCCTCCATCATTATTTTTTTCTATCCCCGTTTCTCTGCTTCCTTCCTTTACATCATTCCGCCCTTCTTTCCATTCCATCCTTCCCTCCCTCATTCCCGTTCGTTCTTTCCTCCCTCCCACCTTTTCCTTCCACTTATTTCCCCCCTTATTTTCCCCATTTATTTTCACCCTTTAAATCCCTTTCTCAGTTGCCTACTCTACTTTACAGAAAGTTTGTCATTATTTTTTCTATCATTGCAATAGGAAATGCTGTTCGAAAAGTTGATGAATAAGATACATGCGTAACACCTGGTGACCTGGGCATCTTCACTGGTCACATGTTTCCTTAACCAGTGGGTTTTTTTTCAGTGTGTTACAAATAATATATACTGGAGACGGTGGATGAAGTGCCGATATTATTTTGAGGTGATCAGTCCCTCACTTTTGATAAGTCATGTTTATCAAGACTGATGAAGTGAACATCTGTCAAGGCTGAGGGAATGACCACCTCAGTCTTGTTGTAACCTGAAGTCTGTCTTGCTGTAACCTGCAGTCTGTCTTGCTGTAACCTGCAGTCTGTCTTGCTGTAACCTGCAGTCTGTCTTGCTGTAACCTGCAGTCTGTCTTGCTGTAACCTGCAGTCTGTCTTGCTGTAACCTGCAGTCTGTCTTGCTGTAACCTGCAGTCTGTCTTGCTGTAACCTGCAGTCTGTCTTGCTGTAACCTGCAGTCTGTCTTGTTGTAACCTGCAGTCTGTCTTGTTGTAACCTGCAGTCTGTCTTGCTGTAACCTGCAGTCTGTCTTGCTGTAACCTGCAGTCTGTCTTGCTGTAACCTGCAGTCTGTCTTGCTGTAACCTGCAGTCTGTCTTGCTGTAACCTGCAGTCTGTCTTGTTGTAACCTGCAGTCTGTCTTGCTGTAACCTGCAGTCTGTCTTGCTGTAACCTGCAGTCTGTCTTGCTGTAACCTGCAGTCTGTCTTGCTGTAACCTGCAGTCTGTCTTGCTGTAACCTGCAGTCTGTCTTGTTGTAACCTGCAGTCTGTCTTGCTGTAACCTGCAGTCTGTCTTGCTGTAACCTGCAGTCTGTCTTGCTGTAACCTGCAGTCTGTCTTGCTGTAACCTGCAGTCTGTCTTGCTGTAACCTGCAGTCTGTCTTGCTGTAACCTGCAGTCTGTCTTGCTGTAACCTGCAGTCTGTCTTGTTGTAACCTGCAGTCTGTCTTGCTGTAACCTGCAGTCTGTCTTGCTGTAACCTGCAGTCTGTCTTGTTGTAACCTGCAGTCTGTCTTGCTGTAACCTGCAGTCTGTCTTGCTGTAACCTGCAGTCTGTCTTGCTGTAACCTGCAGTCTGTCTTGCTGTAACCTGCAGTCTGTCTTGCTGTTACCTGCAGTCTGTCTTGCTGTTACCTGCAGTCTGTCCCAATCTTTATCATCCCTCTTCTTAAAGCTATGTATAGATCCTGCCTCCACTACGTCACTGTGTGTACTCACCGAGTTGTCTTTGAGGGGTCGAAACTCAGCTCCTAGCCTCACACACAGCACTTTAATCAGCATCACTGCTTTCTGTCTTTTTGGTCTTATATACTCTTGAAGCTGTGTATAGAGTATGCTTCTTCTTAAGTCATTCCACTTCTCGACCAAATTAAGACTAAAGAAATACTTCCTTACATCCCCGGGGCTCATCTGTGTCTTCAGCTTCCATCTGTCTCTCCAGCTTCCATCTGTCTCTCCTTTATCCTGGTCCTCTTTATTCATTCTCTTCCTATATGCGTTATCTATATCCCTTTTAGGATTTTGAATGACGTAATCATGTCTCCCCCATTGTCCTCTCAGCCAGGGTGCGCGCGCGCATGCGTGGCAGTACTCGTCCATATTTTACCAATGTTTACCATCTGTTTTTGTTAATCCCTTGTATTAGAGAAAGGCAATTGATGGTGAGGGGATGGGTGAGGGAGGAGTAAGGGAGGACCAGGGGATGGGCTAGTAGGAGAGGGATGGGATTAGATTTTTTAATTTAAAAAAATTTGATAAATCAGTAATGTGTTGGTACACTATTGTGTATAATAGTTGCAGAGTGATAAGTAAAACTAGGTATGTTTCCCTGTGATATTCCATCACCCAGGACTGTGCTCATACAGTTTACACACATGTCACTTCTGTGTGATAATTGTTTAACTGTATTTGTACCTAAATAAAAGTGTCAGCCAGAGCTGGGAGACTTCAGTAGGGCCATGTTGAAAAGTGTCAGCCAGAGCTGGGAGACTTCAGTAGGGCCATGTTGAAAGTTCGAGCGAGACTTCATAGGGCCATGGGTTCATAGGTATCCGAGGGTTTATCAGCTACTGCAGCTTGAAAGGTTTCCTTTCAACACAACTGGAGTTGCTATCACTTGGGGAACTGCCATCTCTTAGGATAGCCTAACCCGAACACATGAGAAATGGAATTTTATGAAGATATCCTCATGTCAGAACGGAAGCGTAAGAGATTATACATAACAATGAAGGAGAAAGGGAGAGGAAGAAGGGGGAGGCAAAACTCGGGAAAGGAGAGAGTGGGAAATAAAAAAAGAGAGAGATGAGTTAGGAATAGGAAGGATGCAGGGAGGGAGGGAAGCAGTAAGCAGATTTTACACCTGCAGATTTGGACTGTCTGGCTGTGCACTAAGTTGGCTGGGCCAGCCATTACGGGGGTAACTCCCGCAGAAATATAATGCAACTCTCGGCCTTAAATGAACCCTTGGGGAGCAGCTCCCGCCACCACAACAGAATCATTGCTACTCTTTATGCTCCCTCCACAATTTTTTCCAGAGTAATGAAGAAGAAAAAAATTATTTCGTTTTCTGCTCTCACCGCTTGTCAGCCATCGAGGATTTTGATTACCGCAACAAAAGAACAGTGAGGAATCTATATGCTATTGTTTTCTCTAGTTTTCAAAGTTGAAAGAGATTTAAGATTACTTTTACAAGGGGAGCTGAAGCCCAAAAAATTTATTCAGCCCCCTTCAAAGTCCACCAACTATAATAATAATAATAATAATATCTCCCCTTACTGTCAGATATCCCTAGACACCCCCTTCAGTAATCCTAGACACCCCCTTCAGTAATCCTAGACACCCCCTTCAGTAATCCTAGACACCCCCTTAGACACCTTCAGTAATCCTAGACACCCCTTCAGTAATCCTAGACACCCCCTTCAGTAATCCTAGACACCCCCTTCAGTAATCCTAGACACCCCCTTCAGTAATCCTAGACACCCCCTTCAGTAATCCTAGACACCCCCTTCAGTAATCCTAGACACCCCCTTCAGTAATCCTAGACACCCCCTTCAGTAATCCTAGACACCCCCTTCAGTAATCCTAGACCCCTTCAGTAATCCTAGACCCCTCTTACAATTTCTTGTTTCTCTCTTAACGTATTCTCTCTCGTCTTGTACTTTCTCTTCCGTACGTATTGTCATCTTGCAGATGCTGTATGCTACTCCTTTCTCTTCTACACGCCTATATTCTTTTCTTCCAAACGCTATGTTACTCACCTGTGTTGTCTTCCTCCTCCCATCCTGGTTGTCTTCTTCCTCCTATCCTGGTTGTCTTCTTCCTCCTCCCATCCTGGTTGTCTTCTTCCTCCCATCCTGGTTGTCTTCTTCCTCCTCCCATCCTGGTTGTCTTCTTCCTCCTCCCATCCTGGTTGTCTTCCTCCTCCCATCCTGCGAAGAGGCTGGGCCAGGAGCTATGAATCAACCACAAAGAGGTGAGTTTCTCTCTCACCTGTGAACATTTTGATAATGCACAGCCATGATGGTAGTGTCCCCTCCCTGCGTCCCCTCCCTGCGTCCCCCTCCCTGCACGTCCCCCTCCCTGCCTTCCCCTCCCTGCCTCCGCCTTGCCTCAGTATTACATTTGGAAGTGACCCTGTGTAACACAGGATGGGCTGGTGCTGCTGCCGCTGCTCCTGGGAATAACAAGAAACACTATTAATTAAGATGGTACCAAGATTTGCTCTGCACATCTGATGACCTTGATGCTGTTGATGCTACTGCTGTTGCTACTGTTGTTGCTGCTGCTGTTGCTACTGTTGATGCTGTTACTGTTGATGCTACTGTTGTTGCTACTGTTGGTGCTGCTGTTGCTACTGTTGTTGCTGCTGTTACTACTGTTGCTGCTTCCATTGATGTTGATCTTGATGTTGCCATTTCTGTTGTTGCTGTTACTATAGTGCTACTATTACGCTTCCGTTGTTGCTGTTGCTGCCTGTGTCAGTTTCCTCAAAGCAACTCGTTGTCTATCTAGTCTTGCTTATATTGCTGGAGTTATACAGTGTATATATACATCTCCAGTGATATGCTTGGAGATATGGGTACCCCTAGATCTTTCTCCTTCCACATTATCTGCATTTTGTGTGCGCGCTCACCTATTTATGGTTGCAGGGTTCGATTCATAGCTCCTGGCCTCGCCTCTTCGCTGGTCGCTACTAAGTGTGTGTACTCGCCTAGTTGTACTCACCTAGTTGTGGTTGCAGGGGTTGATTCACAGCTCCTGGCCACGCATCTTCACTGCTCGCTACTAAGTCACTCTTCCTGCTCCATGTGCTTTATCATACCTCTTCTTAAAGCTATGTATGGATCCTGCCTCCATTACATCACTTCCCAAACTATTCCACTTCCTGACAACTCTGTGACTGAAGAAATACTTCCTAACATCCCTGTCTTCAACTTCCAACTGTGACCCCTTGTTGCTGTGTCCCATCTCTGGAACTTCCTGTCTCTGTGCACCTTGTCGATTCCTCTCAGTATTTTATATGTCGTTATCATGTCCTCCCTATCTCTCCTGTCTTCCAGTGTCGTCAGGTCGATTTCCTTAACCTCTCCTCGTAGGACATACCCCTTAGCTCCGGGACTAGTCTTGTTGCAAACCTTTGCACTTTCTTTAGTTTCCTTACGTGTGGGGTTCCAAACTGGTGCTGCATACTCCAATATAGGCCTAACGTACACGGTGTACAGGATCCTGAACGATTCCTTATTAAGATATCAGAATGCTGTTCTTAGGTTAGCTAGGCGCCCATATGCTGCAGTAGTTATTTGGTTGATGTGCGCCTCAGGAGATGTGCCTGGTGTTATACTCACCCCAAGATCCTTTTCCTTGAGTGAGGTTTGTAGTCTCTGGCCCCCTAGACTGTACTTCTGCGGTCTTCTTTGCTCTTCCCCAATCTTCATGACTTTGCACTTGGTGGAGTTGAACTCCAGGACCTAGTTGCTGGACCAGGCTTGCAGCCTGTCCAGATTCCTTTGTAGTTCTGCCTGGTCCTCGTCCGATTGAATTCTTCTCATCAACTTCACATCATCTGCAGATGTAGACAGCCTGTACTGTCTGCATAGACAGCCTATGCTGTCTGCCAGCCGAGCAAAATGTAAGCTGTAAGCCTACATGCCTAGTTCCCATAGTTTCCCCCAGTGGGCAAGCCGGTGGGCATGCCAGCCTGCCCACCCATGCCCCTCTCTCACTCACTCAGCGGTCTTCACTCAGTCAAAGGCCTACTCTCCTCTCCCTCGCAGACTCTTGGCCCTTCCGGGCCATGGGCACAAACACACTGCCTTTGTACCCTCACGTTATCGCAAATAAAGTAAGAAGCCTCCAAAGACCTTATTTCAACCACCGCCTTGCAGCAGAACGACATAAACACCAACGATGTACAGAGTGTGTGTGTGTGTGTGTGTGTGTGTGTGTGTGTGTGTGTGTGTGTGTGTGTGTGTGTGTGTGTGTGTGTGTGTGTGTGTGTGTGTAAGTAAGCATGGAGGAACCGTGTATACATGATTAGTGTCCGTGGGTGAGAGAATGTAAACTGTAAAAGGTGGAGACCCAGCCTGAAGAGGTATGTAAATCGTAAATTCAGTGACTGTGGGAATGTAAACAAGAAAGGCAGATGCTGTGTGGCAGTTTACACCGAGAAGAGAAAGTTTGTCAGGAAATAGGACAAGTATTTCCTGACGCGGGTCTTAGTCATATAATGACCCGCAGCTGAAAATTTTGGTCATGTGACCGAGGCCTTCCACTGGATAAAGAGGTAGGGCAAGTGTGAACCTGAAGAGTCAAGGTTGTGTACAAAACAATGTTTCCACCACGTTTCGCCCACACAGTGGGTTTTTATCAAGTCACAAGTAGATCTGTGATTTGATAAATCCCACTGTGTGGGAGAAACGTAGTCAATAAAGGATCACACTGTACTGCATCTAGAGTTTATTTTTCGATCTAGTAGATATTTTATACCATTTATCTCCATTCCACCAACAACGATATGAAGGCTTGTTTTGCCGTGCCATTGTATTTCCCAAAGATCGTGAGTGAGTGAAGTTGCCACCAGGAAGACAGCGTTGTACCGAGGACTGTACCAGGCCGCCGCCTCGTCTCAAGACCCCCGAGACTGCAGCCTCAGTAAATACGATCAGAAAAAAAATAAACAAGAGTCAGTTCAGTCAGTTGAATCATCCAGGATGATTTATCTGAGGACTGAGGAAACCTAACCACAATTTATACACCAATCCTTCCCCCATGGAAAAAAAAAAAGATTCATTTTATATGATGGCAGAAATACCTTTTCATTACATAGTACACAAAACAATTAGAGAAGACCCACACACATCATATTTCTAACAAATACTTGGAAACAGTTTCGCAAAAAAAAAAAAAAAAAAAGAATCATTATAAAGCAGTAACGCTTGAAATAACAGGAATTTACAAAAATCCTGGTAACGCTTGAAATAACAGGAATATACAAAATTCCTGGTAACAATTGACTGTATATTTAGACCAGACAGGTCGCAGTCTGGAAAATGGATAATGGAACACAAAGGTCAGTGAAGTAAGCACAGGTAAGTTGAGCCATGTTCCAGCACATAAAAAAAACCGCGCACACTGTAAATTGGGAAGAATCAAATAACAAAAACAAAACCTATTGCCAGTTCAAAAATAAAATAATAGTCAGCACTGATTGACTACATAACAAACCTTAACCAATCAAAAGGACAATGGAGATCAAATTCTACTGCCAAATTTGCAATAAAAAAAAACATATTCCAGCCTCACAGGAAAACGTTAGCAGCTCTTTATAGTCTCCGTTTGGAAATAGAGTTGGAAATTGAGACATTTTGTGCAACATTTTGGAATAAAGATTCCCAAATGTTGCGCAGATGTCTGTTTTCTAAACGATTTACATAACACGCCAGTAGAGTTGTTGACACATGACGCCCCACAATTTAAGTACCACCAACTAAGAGGTCTGTCATGAGCCGGTAAGACTACGACAATGCTCCTTAAAACTCTACATGTCACAAGGTGAATTTTATCATCACTCGACTTGTTACCCTTCATGACTTGCTCTCTCACTTGTACATAGAACATAGCGACTAAATCATAGCACTGTATCATCCATTGCAGACAACTCTAGTTTGCATGAGTGTCGTCCATTGAGAACACTAAATTTCCAAGCAGCCACAAAGAAAATATGTTCATTGAGGACAAATTTAAGTTCCTACAGCGTGGAAAACTTGAAATAAAAGGTAAAGCTGAGTATAAAACAAATTCTTACCACAGCAAAAAACTAATGTGAAGGACTTAGGAGTGATAATGTCAGAGGATCTCGTCCTCAAGGCTCAAAACAGTGTCATTATCACAACAGTGAGTAAAATGACAGGATGGATAATAAGAATCTTCAAAACAAGGGATGCCAAGCTAGTGATGTGTCTCTTTTAAGGGAGGCAAAATTTTAGATTTAGAGAATGTACAGAGAACCTTCACTTCACATAGAAATTCAGTCAAGAATCTTATTTACTGGGACAGTTTGATGTCCCTTGACCTGTACTCCTTGGAATGCAGGCGAAAAAGATAATCATAGTTTACACCTGGAAAATCCTACAGGGTCTGGTCCCAAATCTGCACACACAAATCACTCTCTACGAAAGAAAAAGGCTCGGCAGACGATACAATATATCCCCAGTGACAAGTAGGGGGGTGCCGTGAGAGAGAATACAATAAGTCTAATACGAAAACCTCCAAAATCCGAAAGTTGTTCGAATGTTGACATGACGAGCCATAAATGTATCATTCAGTTTGTTGTCAGCAGCAGTTACTCATTGTTTACCATGTTTTTTGTGCTCTGTGGTGTGACGATATTGTTGAAAATGTCGAAAAGGTCTATGGGGTAATAGTGAAAAGAAAAAAAGGTAAGCATTTATGTTTTTTTTATTAACACAACGGCCGTTTCCCACCAAGGCAGGGTGGCCACCAAGGTAGGGTGGCCCGAAAAAGACAAACTTCCATCATCATTCACTCCATCACTGTCTTGCCAGAGGCGTGCTTACACTACAGTTATAAAACTGCAAAATTAACACCCCTCCTTCAGAGTGCAGACACTGTACTTCGCATCTCCAGGACTTGAGTCCTGGAGATGGAACAGAGTTTGGTGTTGCAACAACCACTATTTGCCACCTGACTGAGCAGTTTGGTGTTGCAACAACCACTATTTGCCACCTGACTGAGCAGTTTGGTGTTGCAACAACCACTCTTTGCCACCTGACTGAGCAGTTTGGTGTTGCAACAACCACTATCTACCACTTCAGGAAACAAGACAAATTGTTGAAGTTCTACGCTGAAAGTGATGAACATAAGCTAATGAAAAATAGGAAAACATTGCATAGAGGGAGAGAGGAGAATGAAGATCTCGATCTTGTACTGCTAGTGGATTGGTCAGCGTCGGGGGTTAACGGAGTAAGTACAGGTAACATGACTCACAAAATCGTAATGACACGATTGCAAACAAACCATACCACGGGTGGGGTTAGAACTTCCATTTGTGGACACAGTGGTGCCTATGCTAACCTTCCTATGGTGTAGAAATATACCTAGTTGGATGAATCTTATTGAAGCTAGCTGGCCTAGTGGCTTACGCGACGGTCTGGAATTTTGAGACTGATCGCGGGTTCTAACCCCACCCGTGGTATGGTTAAGTACAGGTACAAAAATATAGTTACACAATTTATCGTATATAGTAACATGTATGTAAATTACCTAGGATAACCTAAAAAAGTCAGACAATGTGACTTACTACCATGAAACAAGCGACAATCTAGCATAAACTGAATATTGAAGGTAACTATGAATATTCAGCAGCTGGTTACAAAATTTTAAGAAAAATCAGAGCATTAAATATTTAAAGATTATTGCTGATAAAGCATCTGCTGACTATGAAGTCTAAAACCAGGTAAATGTGTTAAATTTACGTGAAACACCGCTGAAAAAAACCGCACCATCTAGAACTGTCAGCAAAATGTTCTTTGCAGAGTTAACTTAATTAAATGGCTAACTACTCGAAATGAACAAAATATACGTACGTATTTCCCTCTCTTCTTATATCATAGATTAGTTTTTCAAATTGAAGCATTGTCTGTCTTTGTGTACTGAATGTTTTTTTGTGCTTGGTAGTATTTTTGTCTTTCATTGTCGCTCAATTTAGCTGCAACTGAACATTTGCAGGACATCACCCATCCAGTCACGTTTACTACGTGAACTGGACCTGCGTGTTTTCTTTTTACTCAGTGTCTGGATGCGTGCAAGTGGATGCGTCTACGGCTACGACTGCATATTGATTTGTGATGTTTTTTTCATGCTTTTTAAAAATATTTCATATTTGTTTTTAAGTTCATTGGTTTTACTATCGAAAAAAAAAGAGTACATTTGTACTGCGACACGACCAAAACAAATTGCGCTGTGCAAATGGCTGCTTTTGTGTATTATTACCCTACACGGGTATGTTATTTAAACCCCTTTTAACATACCGCATTTTTTATTTTAGTTTTATATCTGATAATGTTCCCTTAATATTAGGATCGTTGGAGGTGAGTAAAACTATTATTACCTGGCCGGGTGGTTTGATGGTAAACACGTGAATTAGCCTATCAAGGACCCTAATATAAATGTCAATTACCCCAATGGAAATAAGTCACTTCGACTTTTTTAGGTTATCCTGGGGAATTTACACATATGTTACTGTGTATGATAATTTATGTAACTTTAAGTTTCGCTTTTTAACTTAAGTAATATATACAGGAGAAGGGGTTACTAGCCCCTTGCTCCTGGCATTTTAGTCGCCTCTTACAACACGCATGGCTTACGGAGGAAGAATTCTGTTCCACTTCCTCATGGAGATGAGAGGAATAAACAAGAACAAGAACTAGTAAGAAAATAGAAGAAACCCCAGAGGGGTGTACTACCGTCCTGCCAAGTGAGTGTAAAACGAAAGCTTGTAATTGTTTTACATGATGGTAGGATTGATGGTGTCTTGTCTTTTTTGTCTCATAAACATGAAAGACTTCAGGTACGTCTTGCTACTTCTACTTACACTTAGGTCACACTACACATGCATGTACAAGCATATATATTATTGTGTGTGTATAATATGTAATATCGCACACAAAGGTTAAAGCTACATTGATGGTGCAAAGATAATAGCTATGTGCGCCTGCTGGCCCTGGGCAGCGGTAGCCTAGTTAATCTGGTTGTTACCGCTGCCGTATTAACTATACAGAGGAAAATGATATCTTATGACGAGACGCCAAACCCATCGGGGAATACAGCGCCTGGCGAATAGAAGGCAGTCAATTACGGTCCGAGGAATTGGAAAGTAGCTGCAACTCCTGGGACGGAGAGCACTTGAGAAGGATCAAGGTAGCTCCTGGAAGGGCCTTGCTGAAGGGAAGATGCACGAAGGGTGGCGGGGAAGGTCAAAAGGTCATCTTTTTGTGTGTCTGAGATATTGACCGGCTGGTATAAACGGCCCTGGCCAGGTGGTGTTTATTTGTAGCGGCCTCTGTCACGGAAACCTCCTGGTTTCTCCTGAAGATAAGGAAACCTCTAGGAAATTTAGCAGCGAGGGTGCAACACTTGCAGGAAGTTGTATTCAACGTCTTTTATTATATTGTTGGTGGTGCAAACTACCTGCAAGGTGATGAACAAGACACATGGGCAACACCTGGGTATTTGATAAAGATACCCAGGTGTTGTACACGTGTCTTATTCATCAATGTTCTTTCAATTGTTTGCTTTCTTGCTGGCGAGTCGAGGTGTGCACACGAAGTAAACAAACCTGACAGATTTCTTTCTGAAAGAGATATTTACCTCTGACCTAGACATGTTAACCATCCTTTGAATGCTGTTCGAATAATAATTAAAGAATAATAATAATAATGATAATACTACTACTACTACATTTAATAATAATACTAATAATAGTAATAACTTTACACAATAATCGTGTCTGATATTTTGAGCTGGGAACTGGTGGTGTTAATCTGCATATATCGGTCTCCCCCTCCCCCCCCTCCCCTCCCCCTCCCCTCCCCCTCCCCTCCTCTCTCTCTCTTTCTCGTCTTTGCATTTTTTATTGATGTTTTCCAAGTTTAATCATTGCTAAATTTTGGGAAACAATCTGTCTTTGGTTAGTCTGGTCCGTGTCTAGTAATCACGACATGTTCGTGAGATCCAGGTCACGGATTCTCTGTTCGTGTTTAGTAAGCACGACACGTTCGTGAGATCCAAGTCACGGACTCCCGGTTAGTTTTCTGTGTCGACCTATAGCTCCCTGGCCAGTAAAGAATGAAGAGGGAGAGGGAATGTGGTCACATTTAAAATATACATGTGTGTGTGTGTGTGTGTGTGGTACATAAAAACGTGTCATGGAGAAGCCTGGTGAGGTTATTTAGGTGGAGAGGAGTGAGGAGGTAGACTGTGGAGTCACTCAAGATAAAGTTTACTCTCAAGTGCAAACTGCCACATCATCTCCCTTTTCTAACTTACCCGAAGTTTTCAATTTACCAGCGAAGAAAATAAAAAATAAATATTTAGGGGCAGGTGCCACGCAAATCCCGGTGGCCAACATTGACCCTGAAGGCGCAATCCTGTCTTGTGAAGAATTAGAAAAGTTTTGCCAGACTTGTTCAAGGAAAGCCGACGTGACAAAAATAATTAGTTTACCCTCGTAGGTTCTAGTTTTTTTTTTTAATGTTTTGGTAAACAGGATTAGTTACATCAGCAGTGTGCTGCTATCCTACTCTGTAAGGTCGGATTAAGTTGTGGGAACACTTCCTTATTAAGTTCCATCGCACAGGATGGATTCCGGACATGAAATGTATCAGTTTCAGTTGGCAGAATTCCACTGTGGTTCACTAGCGACCTCAGTTGACAGGGAGATATTTTGTAAGCGTTGTCAGACCCGGTCACAGACCGGGCCGCAGGGGCGTTGACCCCTGGAATTCTCTCCAGGTAAACTCCAGGTAAAACTCTCCAGATATTTTATTCTCGTATATATACTGGCTCCCTTACCTTCGTCTTAGTTAATGCTTCAAGTCGGACCGAAACGTCGTCATAAGTTTCTCCTATGTGTGGGTTATTTGTGTGTTGTTCCAGTCATATTTTGCTGTTGTTTCTGTCATGTGATCACATAGGTTAGTTACCATTTTGTCCTAGGCACATGTCGATTAGACACTAGGCCTGTTGTGTGTTAGTTAGTTACCATTTTGTCTGTGTGTGTGTGTGTGTGTACTCACCTAATTGTGGTTGCAGGAGTCGAGACTCGTGTGTGTGTGTGTGTGTGTGTGTGTGTGTGTGTGTGTGTGTGTGTGTTGGACTGCAGCCAGGATATACTGTGCACTCTGAGTGGTGGTACTTATATCCAGGCCATTAAGTCAGCGTATTAAACAATTTAATGTTAAGGCAAGAAATAGCGCAGGTTTCTGGCGTACCATGAATTAAGTCATCCAGTTGGTAGATCTCGGTAGAATAAGATCATCCACCTGGTAGATCTCGGTAGAGTATACCTGGAGGGTGTTTCGGGGGTCAACTCCCCCCACGGCCCGGTCCATGACCAGGCCTCGCGGTGGATCAGGACCTGATTAAAATGTACTGCTCCATAGCCTGTGTCAATTAAGAGTAAGAATTAGGATTAGTCTGCCCGAAATGCCTAGACATGTTAGAGGCCATTTTTGTAATTAACATTTTAAAATATGTAAACCACACATTGTAAGCTTTGCAAGGAAATACAGTTATTATTATTATTATTATTATTATTATTATTATTTTCGTGTGCAGATTTGGGACTAGCCCCTCTGATATTTTCCAAGTGTATATTATCATGTATTTTTCTCCCCTACATTCCAGGGAGTACAAATCAAGGGTCTGCAACCGTTCCCAGTAATTTAGATGCTTTATCGTACTTATACGTGCCGTGAAAGTTCTTTGTATATTCTCATGTTTGCATTTCCGCCTGCCTTGAAAGGGGCCGTTAGTATACAGCAATATTCCAGCTTAGAGAGAACAAGCGATTTAAAGAGAATCATCGTGGACTTGGTATCTCTAGTTTTGAAGGTTCTCATTATCCATCCTCTCATTTTCCTAGCAGATGTGGTAGATACATTGTTGTGGTCTTTGAAAGTGAGATTCTCTGACATCACTCCTAGGTCCTTCACACTTGTTTTTTGCTCTGTTATGTGGTTGGAGTTTGTTTTATACTCCGATACAGTTTTTATTTCCTCAAGTTTTCCGTAGCGGAGTAATTGAAATTTGTCTTCATTGAACTTCATATTGTTTTCTGCGGCCCATTTAAAGATTTGGTAGATAATGATAGAATAAACTAAGTCACCAGTGGTACGTAGATAGGAACTGTTCCTGTCTCCTTCACCTACGTTGCGTTCTTAGTAGTCAGGTATTGAGTGTACTCACCTGTTTGTGGTTGCAGCTCCTGGCCCCGCCTCTTCGCTGGTCACTACTAGGATAAGATTGATGCCAACAGCATTTGGTGTTCCCAGGCAGTCATCCATCCAAGTACTAACCAAGCCCAACGTTGCTTAACTTCGCTGATTGGACGAGAAGCGGTGCTTTCAGTGTACGCACCTATTTGTGGTTGCAGGGGTCGATACATAGCTCCTGTGTGTGTGTGTGTGTGTGTGTGTGTGTGTGTGTGTGTGTGTGTGTGTGTGTGTGTGTGTGTGTCGCGCTGGGGCAAAATGAAGGATCGAGCTTCGTCCAATCCCTGCCCTGATGAACCCGACACCGTCTTGAAACTTCACGTAACTCATAATTAAGAGGCGACTTTCGTTAAATTTGTGTACGGTCTTCCTTACAATGGCCCTATATGTTGACGTTTTATTATTATTATTTTTTATTAACACATCGGCCGTTTTCCACAGAGGCAGGGTGACCTGGAAAAGAAGAAACACTTTCATCATTACTCACTCCATCACTGTCATTATTATTATTATTAAAAGAGAGTTCTATTGAAACTGTCAACGGTCGAGTCTTTGGAAGCCGCTTGTGAGAGTCCTTAATGGAGGAGGGGGTTCTAATGGTGCTTTGAGTGGAGCAGGGGTTCTGGCACCTGGGTGGGGGTAAGGGGGTCTTGCTGGCACGTGAGAGAGGATAAGTGGCACCTGCAGGCAAGTGGCAGGTATGAGTGGACTCTGGAGGAAAGTGGTAACTTTGGGGAAAGTGTCAAGAGGGTAAGTGGCGGGTATAACCCAGTGATGTTTCTGTGGCCAAGTATGTGTACTCACCTAGTTGAACTCACCTAGTTAAGGTTGCAGGGGTCGAGTCACAGCTCCTGGCCCCGCCTCTTCACTGGTTGCTACTAGGTCACTCTTCCTGCTCCATGAGCTTTATCATACCTCTTCTTAAAGCTATGTATTGATCCTGCCTCCACTACATCTCTTCCCAGGCTATTCCACTTCCTGACAACTCTGTGACTGAAGAAATAATTCCTAACATCCCTGTGATTCATCCGAGTCTTCAACTTCCAACTGTGACCCCTTGTTGCTGTGTCCCATCTCTGGAACATCCTGTCTCTGTCCACCTTGTCGATTCCTCTCAGTATTTTATATGTCGTTATCGTATCCCCCCTATCTCTCCTGTCCTCCAGTCATGTTTCACTCTGTGTAGAACTTTATGAAGTCATGTTTCACTCTTTATAGGTTTATTAAGTCTGTTTCATTATGTGTAGAATTGTATCATGTGGATTTGTAAAACTCCACACAGTGGGAAATATTTTCTGTGCTGCAACGTGTCTTTTCTTGGCTTTCGTGTTTACCATGGCGTGCCCAGTGGGCCGGATGTACTGTACTGTCTCCCTCTTTTTCCCTTTGACCTGCTTTTACCTGGAGTCGCTTCTGGAAGTTACCGCCCACGTGACCGAGTTCCAGAACAGGCCTCCTGGTTGCTGGCCTAATCGATCAATCTGTTATCCACCCCGCCCCCTCCCCCGCAACACAATGTATGCACCACTATCTGAATGATCAGGAACAAATATATATCAGGAAACTAATTACCGACCAGTAGCCTTATCCCACATAAAAGTCTTCGAAAGAGTGATGAGATGCCATATTACAAACTTTATGGAATAACACAATCTGCACAAGCCAAGCCAGCACGGTTTAAGAACCGGAAGATCATGCTTGTCACAACTGCTAAACCACTATGACAGAAATACGGTAGCGTTGGAAGAACACCGAAACGCAGATGTGATATACACAGTTTTTTGCAAATTCGTTTGCCGAGTACGATCATTGGGTGACTGCATACAAAATGAGGGCTATATGCACAACGGGGAAGGTAGGCAGAGCAGAAAAAGTAGTAAACAACAAAATTCAGCATTAGCGAAGTATAAAGCTCAGTACCATAAGGTACTGTCCTGGCGCCTCTACTGTTTCTTATCCTCATAACAAACATAAAATCTGTCAGTTTTATATCATCATTTGCAGATGACACTAAAATAAGCATGAAAGTCACCTCGGTAGAAGACACTGGAAAAATACAGAAAGATATAAGCAGGGTTTTCCAGCGGGCAGTGGAGAACATGGCGTTCAGTGGCTATAAGTTCCAGCTTCTTAGATATGGAAAGAATGAAGAACTCAGAAGGGACAATATGCAAAACCCAAGAAGATCAAATAGAACGAAAGGAACACGTGAAAGACCCGAGAGTAATTATGTCAAAGAACACAATAAGACAAATGTCATGATAGCTAGAAAGATGACAGGGTGGATAATGAGAACTTTCAAAACTAGGGAAATAGTGCCAATGGTGACAATTTTCAAATTTCTTGTGCTCTCTTGTTTAGAATATTGTTTAGTGTTGACGGCTTCGTTCAGGGCAGGAGATTATTTGCGGCCCTCATGGAGCTAATAAATCATTTAATTTACTGTGAAGCCTGAGTCCTAAATATGTACTCGCTGGAGTGGAGGAAAGAGAGAGTGATGCATGATAATATGTATGTGAGGGATTGGTCCCAAATCTGCACACTGCCATAACATACTAGAGTGAAAGATATGGGAGGAAGTGCAAAATAAACCCAATGAAAGGCAGGGGCACCGTGGGTACAATAAGAAAACTTTATATCAACATTCGTGGTCCCGGACTGTTCAACATCTTACCAGAACATATCAGAAACACTGCTGTGACAAGTGTACAAGGCTTCAAGAGGAAACTGGACAAGTATCTTCAGGTATACTCCAGGTGCCAGATCAACCAGGGATGTGAGGGATATGTGAGCCAGCGGGCCACCAACAGCAACAGCCTGGTTGACTAGGTGAGCAGCAAACGAGCCTGGCCCAAGGCCCGGCTTCGGGAGTAGAAAAACTTGAAATTCAGAGGTATATCAAAGGTATCAAAGGAGGAAACAGCTAGGTGTTTGTTGGTAATTCCCCTTATGTTAGAATAAACTATTCTTGCGTTATGTTGTTGACTTGTGCTGTGTGTGTGTGTGTGTGTGTGTTAGTTACCATTTTGTCCTAGGCACATGTCGATTAGACACTAGGCCTGTTGTATGTATGTGTGTGTAACGAAACACTTCGAAATGTTTCGGCCCCGCTGGGAATTGAACCCGGGCTCTCCGTGCGTGAAGCAAGAGCGCTAGCCACCATGCCATCGGGGCATGTGTGTGTGTGTGTGTGTGTGTGTGCGCGTGTGTGCGCGTGTGTGCGTGTGTGTGTGCGTGCGTGTGTGTGTGTGCACGCGTAACTGGCTGACTAACAAGTGCTTGTTCATTCCAATTTTAAACATTGCAAATTCATGCTAGTCTTATTCCTACTGGGGCCGCGTTCATTAGAACATTCTTATTGGGGCCTCCTGGTGCTTAAAACATTACTGTTGGAGTCCCCGATCTTTAAAACGCTCCTCTGGAGGCCTTTCAAACATTCTTATAGTAGACTTTGTGATATATTACTATCCAGTTTCTCTGTGACCGTAGGAGTCAGAAGTGTTAATTCCCCGATAACCCTGCCTTAGTTTGGGAATCTAAGGTCTTATGAGAGACCACGCGGTGCTGTGGAAGGTGTGAAAGCCTTTATAAAGTTCAGGGAAAGTAGCTAAGAGAAGACTTGGTGGCCTAAGACCCTGTGTGAGGTCTTGGGACATGGGACTAGGATCCTGACTGGTCTGCTAGTGATCTACTAAGGACTTTTTTTTTATATTAGTAACGAGAAGTACCTATCCGGAATTGGAAGACTCTCCCACTATTGTTTCACTCACTGGACGGCTGCCTTAATGCTCTGGCCTATCACCGTTGTCATGGGTGCCTTCTATCACCCAATTTAGAATAGTGGGTGCTTTCTATCACCCAATTTGGAATAGTGGGTGCTTTCTATCACCCAATTTGGAATAGTGGGTGCTTTCTAAAACCCAATTTAGAATAGTGGGTGCTTTGTAACCATTATCCAGTCTTGAGTCTTGTTGTGAGGGGTCATCCAGCTTATTCAACTACCACACTGGCTGTCAGCCGCGGCCGTCCCGCAGAGCCACCCAAATTAGGAGTTATTACCACCATATGATGATAGTATTCCATTACCTCCCTACTGCCGGTCACCCGCTATTGTCTAGCTGGTTCACCCACTGTCACTCCAGCTGCTGCCGCATCCAGGGGTGCCTTTATATGAAGGTGACCCGGGTGTTGCTTACCCGCTGGCTGCTCCATTCACCCAGTGTTACCCAAAGACGGGTGACTAACGTTGCTGTCTGCTGGGATCCATAGCCTGCCCATCATTAATCCCAGTATCTGCTGTGATAATACCTTCTCTGCCGCTGATCATAATTAGCTGTGATGCTGTTGTCTGCTGCCTATGAAGATTCGTTATGATGCTGCTGGCTGGAGTGCTGTTGCCTAGCTTTGGGTGGATATGACGGCCGCTATGTTAGAACGGAGTACCAGGGATGCTGTCAGGGGTGCTAGGAGTGCCTGTCATCCAGGAACCGCCTACTATGGAGATAAGGATGTTACCTGCTGGGGTGGACTCAAGCTGTTGGGCCCAACCACCCTGCCGGACGCTTGCCTCCCAGGATATAAGACGAACGGCTGTTGTGGCAGCAGAGTACCATCCTTGAAGAGGCCACCTGCCTGTTGCTGCTGACATGATACGGAACCTGTCTGCTTTATATTGTCTTAAGTTAATAAGACATAGTATGTGGTTCGTGGCATTTTATTGATAAGACATTTCCAGTCACCTGGGACTTTATTGATTCTCACGTTTTCACTTGGACGAAAAGTCTTCTCAATTAAATACCATAAACTGCATATATATATCCTCTTCTAAGAAGTCACTTTTCTTATAAGTGGCTGAGCCTCATAAAATGGAATTGAGCAGTCAAGAGCTGATGTAGTACTTCAACGCTCAATCCTATCTAAGGTACACTACACTCCCTCCTTCCCAGAAGGCCCGCCACAACAGTTAGTACCTAATTACTTCTAGGTGAGCAGGAACAACAAGTATGTGTAAGGAGACTTGCCATACGTCTTGACTAGCCAAAGATTGAATCAAGGTCGAAGGACTGTAATTCGTAGGACGAGTGGCACTGCCCAGTATTGTCCTTATGGTGATATGCTCACTCACAAAATGAGTGACACTGCCCAGTACTGTACAGTAGTATGAGTGGCATTACCACAAATAAATTGCTCATGGGGCACAAAGCAAAATCTAGATATGAAACGATTACAAATGCCTGGGGGAACCTCTTAGTGCCTGGGAGAACCTCTCAGTGCCTGGGGGAACCTCTCAGTGCCTGGGAGAACCTCTCAGTGCCTGGGAGAACCTCTCAGTGCCTGGGAGAACCTCTCAGAGCCTGGGAGAACCTCTCAATGCCTAGGGAACCTCTCAGTGCATGGGGAACCTCTCAGTGCCTGGGGGAACCTCTCAGTGCCTGGGGGAACCTCTCAGTGCCTGGGGAACCTCTCAGTGCCTGGGGGAACCTCTCAGTGCCTGGGGGAACCTCTCAGTGCCTAGGGGAACCTCTCAGTGCCTGGAAGAACCTCTCAGTGCCTTGGGGAACCTCTCAGTGCCTTGGGGAAACCTCTCAGTGCCTGGGGGGACCTCTCAGTGCCTGGGGGGACCTCTCAGTGCCTGGGGGACCTCTCAGTGCCTGGGGGACCTTACAGTGCCTGGGCGGTAGACCCTTCACAGGGTAAACAATAATAGCGTTATCGTCCACTGCTGTTTGCCTTGGCATTTTGTGTGTGTGTGTGTGTGTGTACTCACCTAATTGTACTCACCTAATTGTGGTTGCAGGGGTCGAGTCTCAGCTCCTGGCCCCGCCTCTTGGCTGTCTGCTACTGGGTCTCTGCTCTCCCTGCTCCATGAGCTTTATCATACCTTGTCTTAAAACTATGTATGGTTCCTGCCTCCACTATATCTTTCTCTAGTCCATTCCACTTCCTGACTACTCTGTGGCTGAAGAAATGTTTCCTGACATCCCTTTGACTCATCTGAGTCTTCAGCTTCCAGTTGTGTCCCCTTGTTTCTGTGTTCCCTCTCTGAAACAACCTGTCACTATCTACCTTGTCAATTCCCCGCAGTATTTTGTATGTCGTTATCATGTCTCCTCTGACCCTTCTTTCCTCCAGTGTTGTTAGTCCTATTTCCCTCAACCTTTCTTCATAAGACAGACCCCTGAGTTGTGGAACTAACCTTGTCGCAAACCTTTGCACTTTCTCTAGTTTCCTTACGTGCTTGACCAGGTGTGGGTTCCAGACTGGTGCTGCATATTCTAGTATGGGCCTGACGTACACGGTATACAGTGTCTTGAACGATTCCTTGTTAAGGTAACGGAACGCTAATCTAAGGTTTGCCAGACGCCCATATGCTGCCGCAGTTATCTGGTTGATGTGTGCCTCCGGAGACGTGCTAGGCGTTATACTCACTCCAAGGTCTTTCTCCTTTGCCGAGGTTTGTAGCCTTTGTCCGCCTAGCTTGTACTCTGTCAGCGGTCTTCTTTGCCCTTCTCCGATCCTCATGACTTTGCATTTGGAGGGATTGAATTCGAGAAGCCAACTGCTAGACCAGATGTCGAGCTTGTCCAGGTCTGTTTGCAGCCCTGCCTGGTCCTCTTCTGATGTGTGTGTGTGTGTGTGTGTGTGTGTGTGTGTGTGTGTGTGTGTGTGTGTGTGTGTGTGTGTGTGTGTGTGTGTGTGTGTGCGCGCGTGTGCGTGTGTGCGCGTGCGCGCGTGATGGCTTGCGCACACAGCCTAGGGGGCAGGACCATGGAAGGATGATCAGGGAGACGGTGGAAATAGCACAAACTGCACCTTCCCTCTACGGTGTAATTTATAAATGTAAAATTGTTGGGTAAAATGGTAGGGAAGGGGAGTCTGCAGAGGACACATGTACTCGCCTGGCTGTGGTTGCTAGGGTCAAGGCCTGACCAGGTTTCTCTCCTTCTTACGAACTCACACAATTTCAAATTTAGAGGTCCTTATGATACCTGTTCTTCAGACTGTGTATTAAGACTGCCTCAACTTCTGCAGGTCATTCATTATCTAACCACCTCAGTCGTCTTATTTCCAGTTTAACTTCTAGTGTTCCTGGTACACAGTCTCTTGTATTTTAACCTATCTCTGTCCGTTTTTTTTCAAGTTCGAGTATCTTTTATGTCATGATCATGTCTCCCATGAGTTTTTACAATAGTGTTGTAAGATTAGGTTGTGTTAGTATTTCTTCGCAGACCATTGTTCTCAGCTTTGAGACTAGTCGCTTCAAGAACCTTTGTACTTCCTCTAGTTTCTGGATATAATTTCTGGGAATTATTAGATGCTGCTGCTGCTGCTATCTAGTGCTGTTGCTTCATAGTGCTGCTGCTGTCTAGTGCTGTTGCTGCTGCCTAGTGCTACTGTTGGTGCTGCCTAGTGCTACTGCTGTTGCTGCTGCTGCCTAGTGCTACTGCTGTTGCTGCCTAGTGTTGCTGTTTCTGCCTAATGGTACTGCTTCCTAGTGCTGTTGTTGCTGCCTAGTGCTGTTGTTGCTGCCTAGTGCTGTTGTTGCTGCCTAGTGCTGCTGCTGTTGCCTAGTGCTGCTGCTGTTGCTGCCTAATGCTACCTGGAGTTTACCTGGAGAGAGTTCCAGGGGTCAACGCCCCTGCGGCCCGGTCTGTGACCAGGCCTCATGTTGGATCAGAGCCTGATCAACCAGGCTGTTACTGCTGGCCGCACGCAACTGCTTCATAGTGCTGTTGCTGCTCTTGCTGGTTCATAATTCTTAATGACACTGTTGTGGTTCATGGTTCTTAATGACACTGTTGTGGAACAACAACCAGTATTGGGCCCCTACTTAAACGGGATGGGTCCTACACAGATGACAGCAAGGAAATGAGTGAGTTACTTAAGTCCCAGTATGACTCAGTTTTTAGTGAGCCACTAACGAGACTGAAAATCGAAAACCTAAATGAATTTTTTTATGAGAGTGCCACAGAATTTGACAGATGCATGCCTTTCTGACATCACCACGACGCCAAATGACTTCGAAAAGGCAATAAATGACATGCCCATGCACTCTGCTCCAGGCCCAGACTCATGGAACTCCGTGTTCATCAAGAACTGCAAGAAGCCCCTATCACATGCTTTTAACATCTTATGGAGAGGAAGCATGGACACTGGGATCGTCCCGCAGCTACTAAAAACAACAGACATAGCCCCGCTTCACAAAGGGGGCAGTAAAGCAATAGCAAAGAACTACAGACCAATTGCGCTAACGTCCCATATCATAAAAATCTTTGAAAGGGTTCTAAGAAGCAAGATCGCCACCCATCTTGATACCCATCAATTGCACAACCCAGGACAGCATGGGTTTAGAGCAGGCCGCTCCTGTCTGTCCCAACTACTGGACCACTACGACAAGGTCCTGGATGCTCTAAAAGATAAACATAATGCAGATGTTATATACACAGATTTTGCAAAAGCCTTTGACAAGTGTGACCATGGTGTAATAGCACACAAAATGCGTGATAAAGGAATAACAGGAAAAGTTGGTAGATGGATCTATAATTTTCTAACATGTAGAACACAAAGAGTAGTAGTCAACAGAGTAAAGTCTGAGGCAGCTACTGTGAAAAGCTCTGTTCCACAAGGCACAGTACTTGCTCCCATCCTATTCCTCATCCTCATATCAGATATTGACAGGGATATAAGCCACAGTGCTGTCTTCCTTTGCAGATGACACCTGAATCTGTATGACAGTGTCCACCGTTGAAGACAAAGCTAGACTCCAAGCAGACATAAACCAAATCTTTAAATGGGCTGCAGAAAACAATATGAAGTTCAATGATGAGAAATTTCAATTACTCAGATACGGAAAACGTGAAGAAATTAAAATCTCTTCGGAGTACAAAACTAATTCCAACCACACAATAGAGCGAAAAGCTAATGTCAAAGACCTGGGAGTGATCATGTCAGAGGATCTCATCTTCAAGGACCATAACAAAGTAGCAATTGCATCTGCTCGAAAAATGACAGAATGGATAATGAGAACCTTCAAAACCAGGGATGCCAAGCCCATGTTGACACTTTACAGATCGCTTGTTCTATCTAGGCTAGAATATTGCTGCACACTAACGGCACCTTTCAAGGCGGGTGAAATTGCTGACCTTGAAAATGTGCAGAGAACCTTCACCGCACGCATAAGTGCGATAAACCACCTCAACTACTGGGAACGCTTGAAGTTCCTAAACCTGTACTCTCTAGAACGCAGGCGGGAGAGATACATTATTATATACACATGGAAAATTCTCGAGGGCTTAGTACCAAACTTGCACACAAAAATCACTCCCTACGAAAGCAAAAGACTCGGCAGGCGATGTAACATCCCCCCAATGAAGAGCAGGGGTGCCACTAGCACGTTGAGGGACAACACAATAAGTGTCAGGGGCCCAAGATTGTTCAACTGCCTCCCAGCATACATCAGGGGGATTACCAACAAACCCCTGGCTGTCTTCAAGCAGGCACTGGACAGGCACCTAAAGTCGGTACCTGACCAGCCGGGCTGTGGTTCGTACGTTGGACTGCGTGCGGCCAGCAGTAACAGCCTGGTTGATCAGGCTCTGGTCCAACAGGAGGCCTGGTCATGGACCGGGCCGCGGGGGCGTTGACCCCTGGAATTCTCTCCAGGTAGACTCCAGGTTGTGGTCTTAATGACACTGTTGTGGTTCATGGTTCTTAATGACACTGTTTTGGTTCATAATTCTTAATGACACTGTTGTGGTTCATGGTTCTTAATGACACTGTTGTGGTTCATGGTTCTTAATGACACTGTTTTGGTTCATGGTTCTTAATGACACTGTTGTGGTTCATGGTTCTTAATGACAATGTTGTGGTTCATGGTTCTTAATGACACTGTTGTGGTTCATGGGGAAATAGGTAGGGCGATGGGCAGTGATTAGGGAACTATGTTCACGGAGGCAGCAGTGAACAAGCAACAATGTTGACAGAGGTGAAAATGGTGAACAAGGAACAAAAGTTATGGAAAAATTTTAGGTAGTAATATTCCACGTGACACGCGGGGAAACACAAGCCATAGGCTTCCTCGCATCTCTCATCACCCAAAGTCGCTGTTATGATACCGTAGGTATCATACATAAGGGGGATTACCAATAGACCCCTGGCTGTCTTCAAGCAGGCACTGGACAGGCACCTAAAGTCAGTACCTGACCAGCCGGGCTGTGGTTCGTACGTTGGATTGCATGCGGCCAGCAGTAACAGCCTGGTGGATCAGGCCCTGATCCACCATGAGGTCTGGTCACAGACCGGGCCGCGGGGGCGTTGACCCCCGAAACCCTCTCCAGGTATACTCCAGGTATCCTTCTTACCACCATTTTAACCTAGTCATATAATATTTTCTCTTTACAGGATCTCAGTGACGAAGTTGGGGTGAGCATCGAACCGGTATACCCGCAGGAATTGGTCAAGAAAATGGCCAGAGATATTAGTTCACTTCTTAAGTCCAAACGCAACGCACTTCAGGTATGTACATGGAGCTCTCATATATATGTATATATGTTGTGCCAAATGGGTAAAACTGGTCAATTAGCAAGAACTCGTTTAAAATTAACTCATTTCTAAAATTTTCTGATATACGTTTAAAGATATATATTTTTTCATTTGTTAATGTAAAAATTTAATAATTTTGTACCAAAAGAACCTTAGAAAATTTATTATAACAGGCGCAATTTAATTTAGCCTAATCCAACTAAATCTATTTTAGATAAGTTTACAATCATTTAATAATAAACAAACACAATGAAATATATATTTTTCGTTAGGTTCAGAATTATTTTTTGCGAAATTATTGCATACACAAATTTTCGCTTGCCATATTCGGCAAGAAGAGCGTTGCTATTTAAGCCAAAATCGCAAGTTTTACCTATTCGGCACGACATTATATATGGGGAGCTCAGGTGAACATCTGAACTTGGTGGTTCGTGTAAAAGAGGAGGAACTTGGCTTGAGTTAGTGTCAAGTTGTGGTTGTAAGCCTATTAGTGACGTATTAAGGAGGTAGCGTAAGTAAGTTTATTCAGGTATACACAAATACAGTTACATAGATTATCATACAAAGCAGCATATGTGTAGAAAACCTAGGATAACCCAAAAAAGTAAGACAGAGTGACTTATTTCCATTGGGGTCCATAGTGTGGTTGTGAACCACCTCATAGTGACGTATTAGATTTTAGATTTTGCCACTGAAGTGGCTAGTTTATTGTGCACCCCATATCCATCCTCTGGACGGTAGCGCAAGAGCTTATGGATACACAAAAGGCCTAGGCACTAGGCCCCAAAGGGGTTAACAATTGTACATTTGGGTTTATATCTACATTTCAATTATCTGTTACAAGCAAATTTAGGAAATTTGCTTAGTACAATTGGTATCTTATTTCATGAATAAGATATCTTGACATGTCACATAGGTTATTATACTGTCTATCTCTATATTCCTCAATAAGTGCACAATTAAGCACATAGTGTTCAAGACAGTGACCATATGCCTGATCACATAATTTGCATTTAGTTTGATCATCATCTCTCTCTCCCAAACTGTCAGAAGTAGTACCTGTAGCCAAGCCTAAGCCTGGCCACTACAACATCAGTCAGTCTGTTCACATTGCAAGTTGCTTCACAAACATGCCCATCTGTGCTCGCATTATCATGAGCACAGATAGGCACGTTCATGGAAATTAATTTGGATTTATATCTACAGTTCACTTATCTGTTACAAGCAAATTTAGGAAATTTGCTTAGTATAAGTGGTATCCTACCTTAATAATAATAATAATAATAATAATAATATTATAATATTTTTATTTCGATGCATGTTACAAGTGTACAGTGGACCCCCGAGTTTCGTAAACCCCGGAAATCGTACATTTATGTAAGTATAATATTGTAAGTGCTTGTGGAAAAGTATTTTTGGGGGTCTGAAATAGACTAACCTACGTGACATTTTTCCTTAAGGGAGTAAATTCGTTCGGTAATGGCACTTGAGCAGACTTCAGGAGTGAAGTTTTTACGAAACTCGGGGGTCCACTGTACATTGTTATTGGTAGTTACAATTATAAAACTGTAATGCAAGGAGAGCCACTGGCATGCCATGGCATTAGGGGCAGCTTATTCTAAAGACTTATTCACTAAGTACTTAATGCTAGAGAAATTGATTGAGTTTATTCTAGTTATGTATTATTTCAAATTAACAAAATGATGATACTATACTATTTTAAATGACAATATGATGATATGAAATTGCAACAAGTGTTAAGGAGGATGACAATATAAAACTGAGATTATCTTAAGTAAAATAACATTGGGTTTGAAAGTTTGTTACAGTATGAGTATATTTAGTATAGGGCGAGTAGGTGATTTTTGAGAAGAGTCTTGAATTGATTTTCCGACAAGGTTAACTTAATATTTACTGGTAATGAATTCCAGATTCTGGGGCCCTTTATGTGCATAGAATTTTTACATTGGTTAGTATGGACTCGGGGTATGTCAAATAGTGATCTGTGTCTTGTGTCATGGTCGTGGGACCTATTAAAGTTGTTGAGGATAATTTTGAGAGGAGGGTTGATATTAGCATGTAGAGTTTTATGTATGTAGAAGGCACATGAATAGGTATGAATATTTTTTACGGTGAGTAGTTTTAAAGTTTTGAATATAGGTGGAGTATGCTGTCTAGAGTGGGAATTTATCATCCTGACTGCAGCCTTTTGCTGGGTTATGAGCTTCACTAATAAGATATCTTGACATGTCACATGGGTTATTATACTGTCTATCTCTATATTCCTCAATAAGTGGACAATTCAGCACAGTGTTCAAGACAGTGACCATATGCCTGATCACATAATTTGCATTTAGTTTTATCATCATCTGTGTATCTCCCAAACTGCCAGAAGTACTTGTAGCCAAGCCTAAGCCTGGCCACTACAACATCAGTCAGTCTGTTCACATTGCAAGTTGCTCCATAAACATACTTATCTACGTTCATGTTATCATAGTGGGTTATAGATCTACTCAGGCTTCTAACTGCATTCCTATAGCTACACAAGAACCCACAATACAGCAAGTATAAGGTTCTAATCCTAGGAAAAGTAAATGCGTAATAACAGGAATTAAATGAAAGTGATATACAGTGGTACCCCGACTTACGATGGTCCCCAAACACACCCTTTTATGTAAGTTTATTTTTTTAAAGGCTTTTGTAAGTGTAATTTTGGGGGTCTAAAAGGACTAGTCTATTTTACATCATTTCTTATGGAGATAAATTCGTTTGGTAATGGCACTTGAACAGCATTCTGGAATGAAAAAATATCGTAAGTCGGGGTACCACTGTATGTACATAGCATGTTGAATATTGAATATGCTCTATCAAACCAAGACAGGACTGCAGCAATGGATTCAAGTTAGTGGCCCGTGGCCTGGTGGCAAAAGCTCTCGCTTTACACGTTGAGGGTTCAAGTTTGATTTTTGGCAAAGGGTGGAAACATTGGACATGTTTCCTCACACCAGTTGTCTATGTTCCCCATCAGTAAAATGGGTACCTAGGTGTTAGTCAACTGGTGTGGGTGGCATCCTGGGACAAAAGTTACCTAATTTACCTGAAATGCTCTGCATAACAAGCGGCTTTCTATATAGTAGTATGTATGTCATTGATGTCAGCTAGGCCTGTATACCTTGTACATGCACTTGTTGTAAATAAAGATATTATTATTATTATTATATTATTACTGGTATTGTTTTATCAAGATGTATCAAGGTAGAGCTAGACTAGGTTATTGAGATAAATCTTTAAAGGCTTTTAAGAGTTTTCTTTTTTTCTTGCTTGTCTGGTGCTTGCCTGAGCAATCAGGCTGTTGCTGCTGGCAACCCATGACCCCACATATCCAACACAGTCTGTTTGATATGGCACCTGGCAGGGGTACACATCCAATTTTCTCTTAAAAAACTTCTGCACTTGTTTGAGCAATGTTTCTGATATCTTATTTTAGTGTTAAACAGTCTGGGCCCACGGATGTTGATACATCCTTTGCAGATGACACCCGAATCTGTATGACAGTGTCCACCGTTGAAGACACTGCAAGACTCCAAGCAGACATAAACCAAATCTTTAAATGGGCTGCAGAAAACAATATGAAGTTCAATGATGAGAAATTTCAATTACTCAGATACGGAAAACGTGAAGAAATTAAAATCTCTTCGGAGTACAAAACTAATTCCAACCACACAATAGAGCGAAAAACTAATGTCAAAGACCTGGGAGTGATCATGTCAGAGGATCTCACCTTCAAGGACCATAAGAAAGTAGCAATTGCATCTGCTCGAAAAATGACAGGATGGATAATGAGAACCTTCAAAACCAGGGATGCCAAGCCCATGTTGACACTTTACAGATCGCTTGTTCTATCTAGGCTAGAATATTGCTGCACACTAACGGCACCTTTCAAGGCGGGTGAAATTACTGACCTTGAAAATGTGCAGAGAACCTTCACCGCACGCATAAGTGCGATAAACCACCTCAACTACTGGGAACGCTTGAAGTTCCTAAACCTGTACTCTCTAGAACGCAGGCGGGAGAGATACATTATTATATACACATGGAAAATTCTCGAGGGCTTAGTACCAAACTTGCACACAAAAATCACTCCGTACGAAAGCAAAAGACTCGGCAGGCGATGTAACATCCCCCCAATGAAGAGCAGGGGTGCCACTAGCATGTTGAGGGACAACACAATAAGTGTGAGGGGCCCAAGATTGTTCAACTGCCTCCCAGCATACATCAGGGGGATTACCAACAAGCCCCTGGCTGTCTTCAAGCAGGCACTGGACAGGCACCTCAAGTCGGTACCTGATCAGCCGGGCTGTGGTTCGTACGTTGGACTGCGTGCGGCCAGCAGTAACAGCCTGGTTGATCAGGCTCTGGTCCAACAGGAGGCCTGGTCACAGACCGGGCCGCGGGGGCGTTGACCCCTGGAATTCTCTCCAGGTAGACAGTGCTCCCTTAATGTGCCCATGGCACCCCTGTTTTTCACTGATTTTATTTTATACATTCTCCCATGTCTCACTCCAGTATGTTATGGCAGTATTCAGATTTAGGACCAGGCCCTCAAGTTCTTTTTGTATACGTATATATTATCGTGTATCTCTCCTCTGCTCTAGTACATATTTAGGGATTTGAGGCATTCCCAGTAGTAATTTAAATGCTTTATTGGCTCTATGCTAACGTGTGTGCCATCCAGACCATTGTAAAACATTTGTAAGATATTTATACCAAACCTGAGTAAAAATTTAGTTTAATATATAAGATATATAGAGTACAGTGTGTGTGCCTTTCAATGATGTTTGTTTTTGTTTTCACTAGTTAATTTTATATAATTTTTAAGTTATTACAAATACAGTGGTACCTCGAGTTACGATATTTTTTCGTTCGAGAATGCTGTTCAAGTGCCATTACCAAACGAATTTATCCCCATAAGGAATAATGTAAAATAGACTAGTCATTTTACACCCCCAAAAATATACTTACAAAAGCATTTAAAAAAATAAACTTACATAAAAGGGCGATTTTGGGGACCATCGTAACTCGAGGTACCACTGTACAGTGGACCCTCGGTTAACGAATACCCCGGAAATCGTGCAATTATGTAAATATAATTTTGTAAGTTCTTGTGGAAGTGTATTTTTGGGGGTCTGAAATAGACTAACCTACGTGAAATTTTTCCTTAAGGGAGTAAATTCGTTCGGTAATGGCACTTGAGCAGACTTCAGGAGTGAAGTTTTTACGAAACTCGGGGGTCCACTGTATATGGATTTTGTTAATTTAATTTGTTTAGCACAAAACTTTTAATTATAAATTTCATTAAATAATTTGTTGTCTGTGACTTTCTTTTGGTATTGTTTGCAGAGAATTGTAGAAAATTTACAAGATGGTGCAGGCTCATACGTATGGAGTGACGAGCTGAGACTTAACACTTCTCACCCTCTGCTCATGAAGGATTTGGACCCAGACAACGCCTCACACGAGATGACATATGATGAAAGATTTGGTGTGCCTGTCAGGTACAACTACTCTGGCATACATGTTCCTCTGGAGGTGTATGAAGGATGTAAGTCTTAACCAAATTTTGTTTATTCTTATCGTATGAATACTTGGAGAATTAGTTTGCTGTGAGAATCAAAATCTTCATTTATGTTGGCAAGTATACATATTAATATTATATTCACAAAAAGAGCTTAAATCTATATATATATAATTCACCAGTCCATATAAGTTTCTGTTAGGATATTTTATCTTAGGCTGCTTCTCTTTGGTAAATCTCTCCTGTATTTATATGGAATAGAAAATCTTCCATCACATCTGATAACATAATACCTTATTTATTTTTTAACCAGAGGAAAGCCTTGGCCAAATGACCAATAGTGCCATAAATCAGACCTTGATCCACCACGAGGCCTGGTCTCAAATTGGGATACGGGGGCGTTGACCCCCGAAACCCTCTCCAGGTATACTCCAGGAGTGAGTTATTACATGACTGACCCACACCAGGAGACATTTTTTGCATTTCTCCTGACAAACAAATTTGACACCTCTGTTTTCTTTTATAGTCACCAATGCAGAATGAATAACATTCTACGAGAAGGATAATCTTGTCCTAGCTGTTGTGTGTATTGCATCCTACTGCTATGCAAAGAAGAAACATGTAATTCTCATTCCAAAAGTTGGAACATTTAAAAATTTTAATACTGCATTTAATCTTTTCCTCAATACTTTTACATGTAGTACTACATGCACTTTTTAAAACTAGAGTAAAATTGTATATGTGGTACATTATTCATTTTATGCCTTCACTATTTTCTTTATTCAGTTAAAATAAGAGGTGCTTTACAGTGTTTTGCTAATATAGCAGTTTTCAATTATACCCATTCTTCATTTATTCAGACTCCCTACAATAAATATATTCACCACTCACGATAAGCTAAGGATGAAAATAAGGTAAGTAATGTGTGTGTGTACTGTATGCATATGCATTTTTTTAGGCATAGCTATTTTGCTTACTTAATATATGATAGTGTAAACATGTTATCAGGCTTTTATATTCATTTGAAAGGGGGAAAAAAAAAAAAAAGCTAGGAGTCATTTTACAGCGATTTTCACTTTACAGCAGTATCCCTGAACCTAACCTGCTGTATAAGCGGGGCCCTCCTGTACATTGTGTCATCTTTTGTATATTCTTACCAGTTATGTCTTCAAAATCTTGTCATTAAAGAAATGAAATGAATGTACCTACAGTAGGTTTGCCATCACTCTTTTCTAAAAGTTGCCCTATTTTCTTTATGCTATAATTTTCTCAGAAATATCACTTATAAAAATAATAAAAATTTTAAAGATAAGTTTTTAAATCATCACTTGACATTGCCACTCATAGTAGGAAAATTAAATTAATTTTTCAGTCATGTAACTCTGCCATATTAATTTGTAACTTTACTAGAGTACACTCTTCATGGAGGATGCATTGATATTGATAAAGGGCTCTTTATCCAGGTAATTAGTTACCCTTCCTTTCCTTGGATCCAACAGGATTACCTCTCAGTTCTAAGTACTGTCCCAACCCATGCCCCCTCTCCGGATTTACTGCTTGCCTGTGAATATAATAATAATAATCTCGACAGTACAGTTTAAAAAAAAAAAATCTGTTTCCCAGATGTCATTCATAAAATTTTAAAATGCAAAATTCTGTACTCTGTTTATGTACATATTCAAATTTATGTACAGTGGTACCTCTGTATACATCCACTTTGGAATAAGTCCAACTTGGTATACGTCCTGTTTGGACGCGAAAATGTTTGCTTGGTATACGACCTTTGTTTGGAATACTTGTGTGCTAGAACTTGTATTTGTCAAAATGAGTCACGACACCGCGCGCTACCCTTGTTTACCTCTCTCTCGATGTGGAGGAGTTAGTGGAGGGGCACAGGGAAGAGCTGACCACTGAGGAGCTGCAGGAACTTGAAAAGGAGGAGCAGAAAACTAAGATGGATGCACTCTCTTCAGGCTCGGAAGAGGAGATAGAGGAAGCCCCTACTTCATTAATCAAGGAAATCTTTGCCTAATGGATGGACGTCAAAAACTTTGCAGAGAAGTACCACCCCAACAAAGCCCAAACAAGCCGTAATAGCATTGTGTGGAATGACCAGACAATGTCACATTTCCGAAACATCCTAAGGAGAAGGCAGAAGCAAAGTTCTTTGGACAGATTTTTAGTAAATGTCAAACCTGGTGAGCTTCAACCAGATCCAAATAGGGAAAAAGAGACAGAAAAGAGATGGGGACTTTCCTTCCAAACAATAACATTTCCTCTTCCTCCCTTCTCAGCTTTATCCTAGTAGGCATTTGACTCTTTTCAGCAAAGTAAAGTGAGGTTAAATTGCATTTATTTCATCTAATTCTTTTGTATTTATGTATGTATTTTAGTATTAAGCAGTGTTTAAATTACATATTTTAGTATTAAGCAGTGTTTAAATTACATATTTTAGTATTAAGCAGTATTTAAATTATTTTATACAACCCCATCAATGTATAATATGGCAATAACAATAGGATTTTTTTTTCATGGGAACAGATTAATCGTTTTCCCTATATTTCTTATGGGAAAATTAGTTTGGTATAAGTCCAAGGTCCTGGAATGGATTAAGGACGTATACCGAGGTACCACTGTACTTGATGCATCTTGTTATTTTTTTGTTCTGGATTTTGTTAGTTGCACTATGATGTCAATAACTGGAGCAAGAAACCCACTGTTTATAGAACTTTTTCAGCAGCCATCTGGATGCAAAAACAAAAAAGACAAAAAATTGTAATTGCAACTTTAATATGTTTGCTACAAGTAGAGTAAAAACTATTATGTATGGTACTGTTGGGGTTCAGGCCATCCTACATTCAAATTCAAATTCAAATTTTTATTTCTTTTATGCAGTACACAGATAATGTAGTTTACATAAAATATTGTTAGGCACAAATTTTGTACAAGCTATTATTTTTTTTTAACAAACCGGCCATATCCCATTGAGGCAGGGTGACCTGAAAAGAAAAACAAAAGTTTTTCGTTTTTAAATTTAGTAATTTATGCAGGAAAAGGGGTTACTAACCCCTTCCTCTTGGCATTTTAGTCTCTTCTTATGACACACATGGCTGATGGAGGAAGAATACTGTTCCATTTCCCCATGGAGATAAGAGGAAATAAAGAAGAACAAGAATTATTAAGACAATAGAAAAAAAAACGAGAGGAGTGTGTATATAGATGTGTGTACATGCATGTATAGTGTGACCTAAGTGTAAGTAGAAGTAGCAAGATATACCTGTTATCCTGAGTATTTATGAGACAGAAAAAAAGACACCAACAATCCTACTATCATGTAAAATTACAGGTTTCTGTTTCACACTCACTTGGCTGATGGTAGTACCTCCCTGGGTGGTTGTTGTCTACCAACCTACTACCTAGGACAAACGATGTATCATGTGGAAATAAATTGATTGATTAATGCTAATAAAAAGAAAGATACACTAGCTAACAGCCATGCAAAGAATGTAATAATATATATACAGTGGACCCCCGAGTTTCGTAAAAACTTCACTCCTGAAGTCTGCTCAACTGCCATTACCAAACGAATTTACTCCCTTAAGGAAAAATGTCACGTAGGTTAGTCTATTTCAGACCCCCAAAAATACACTTCCACAAGCACTTACAATATTATACTTACATAAATGTACAATTTCCGGGGTTTACGAAACTCGGGGGTCCACTGTATTGCTAGATCTAGTACAGACTGAAGTCAATTTTTTAAATACTATATAGTATATATTTTATTGAATACTACGTATTGTAGTTCATTAAATTTTTACTGCCTTTTAAATGGTTCCAATAGGCATCAGCCTAATTTTCTTATTGGTTGCACTGCCCTTGGCTCTCTCTTGCTTATACTGCTTCCAAAAGCACTTTCCAAATCATTATTATTGTTGTTAGGACATCTTTAACCCTTATTTTTTCTTATGAAATGGTAGAGAATCTTTTTCTGAAGGTTATAAAACAAAAAGTACAAAATTTGATTGAAAATTGACAAAATTATGCTCTCGTGAATTTTGATGTGTCAGTGATATTTAGGCATCGGCGATTTTGCCAACTTTGACTCCCATTTTAGGCCAATTACATTATTCCAGTCGACCAAATTCTTAGCTATTTCACTAGTATTACTTCTATCGATTGAGCACAAGAAATCGCCCAGTCAACTGTTCCAACTACAAAATAAAGTGTTTGGAAACTGGTAATTTAGCCAATTTAACTCAAAGTTCAAAATATTCCAATTTCAAAATAGGGTGCAGAATAAACAATGCAGGCATTCCTGGCACTAAACTAACATTTCCTCTGTTCATTAGTTATGTTTTCAGTCTTTACAAATGAATTCCATTTTTATTTTTTATTCACATAATGAATTTTTATTTAAACCAAAAAATGGAAGATTTACTGTTATGGAATATTGTAATAATTGTACAAATAATATCACCACATTTGTGAACGTATATTAGACCCACCAGCTGGAGCGTATTAGAAGTGTGAGGTCATTTGTTTACTCTTGATCATCGGCAAAAATTTAACATTTCCGCTATTTTGAGCTCAGTTTCAAGCCATTTCCAGTACTAAAACCAATCAAAATCTCTATATCTGTAACATATCTTCCATTCTATTAAATGAGACCTAGAAATCGCAAATGCAACTATAAAAAGTATACAAAAAAAAACTGCAAAGTCGCTGTTTTATTAAAAAATTACGGTTTCAGTTTTTTTTCTCTCATTATGCACTGTGTGCTGCAGGATTTGTTTTATGTGGTGCACACTTACCACAAAGCTTATCCGAGTGAGCTGAGCTCGACGTAGAACTACGGCACGGACCCTAAAAGGGTTAATATCCATCACAAAAAAAAAAAAGTTACTCTGGCACTAGGCCATGCTAGTTGGAGTTTTAAGAGAAGACACGCATGGCAGTACAACCTATGTCCATAAGAAACCTAAGCAAGTCTTCCCTCATAAAACACTCACATTGTGACTGGACTGATATTTCTGTTTTTGAGACTAGTTTAAAAAGATATGGGAAATGATTGTCAGAAGTTGCTATTTATTGGAATGTAGTTTGATAGTTTTTACTGTATTATTTGTGTGTTTCATAGATAGCTTACCATACATACTCTAGTACAGCAATGTTTCATTCTTTAATCAAAATAAAATTGTGTATTACAGATGTTTTGTGAAGTTATACAAACAGAAACACTGACAGGATAGGTAGAATTTATATTTTTTGCACCATTTAGATGTTAGTAAAGTTAAAGCTCATTTTCCTTATACAGTGGTACCCCGACTTACGATGGTCCCCAAACTCACCCTTTTATGTAAGATTATTTTTTTAAATGCTTTTGTAAGTGTAATTTTGGGGGTCTAAAAGGACTAGTCTATTTTACATCATTTCTTATGGAGATAAATTCGTTTGGTAATGGCACTTGAACAGCATTCTGGAATGAAAAAATATCGTAAGTCGGGGTACCACTGTACTTCACTGGAAAAATATGCAACATTACAGGAGTCTAATATAGATTTGTGCAATCCACTACTTCGATCTCACTCATGTTCACATTGTTGCCTTTTTTATTGTGCAGTAGTAGTATGTTATTTTTTTTTTATTAACACATCGGCCGATTCCCACCAAGGCAGGGTGGCCCGAAAAAGAAAAACTTTCATCATCATTCACTCCATCACTGTCTTGCCAGAAGGGTGCTTTACACTACAGTTATAAAACTGCAACATTAACACCCCTCCTTCAGAGTGCCGGCACTGTACTTCCCATCTCCAGAACTCAAGTCCGGCCTGCCGGTTTCCCTGAATCCCTTCATAAATGTTACTTTGCTCACACTCCAACAGCACGTCAAGTATTAAAACCATATGCCTCCATTCACTCCTATCAAATACGCTCACACATGCTTGCTGGAAGTCCAAGCCCTCGCACACAAAACTTCCTTTACCCCTCCCTCCAACCTTTCCTAGGCCGACCCCTACCCCGCCTTCCCTCCACTACAGATTTATACACTCTCGAAGTCACTCTGTCTCGTTCCATTCTCTCTACATGTCCAAACCACCTCAACAACCCCTCCTCAGCTCTCTGGACAATCGTTTTGGTAATCCGCACCTCCTCCTAATTTCCAAACTCCGAATTCTCTGCATTATATTCACACCACACATTGACCTCAGACATGACATCTCCACTGCCTCCAGCCTTCTCCTCGTTGCAACATTCATCACCCATGCTTCACACCCATATAAGAGCGTTGGTATAACTATACTCTCATACATTCCCTTTTTACTTCCATGGACAAGGTTCTTTGTCTCCACAGACTCGAAGTGCTCCACTCACCCTTTTCCCCTCATCAATTCTATGATTCACCTCATCCTTCATAGACCCATCCGCCGACATGTCCACTCCCAAATATCTGAATACATTCACCTCCTCCATACTCTCTCCCTCCAATCTGATATCCAATCTTTCGTCACCTATTCTTTTGTTATCCTCATCACCTTACTCTTTCCTATATTCACTTTCAATTTTCTTCTTTTACACACCCTACCAAATTCATCCACCAACCTCTGCAGCTTCTCTTCAGAATCTCCCAAAGCACAGTGTCATCAGCAAAAAGCAACTGTGACAACTCCCACTTTGTATTTGCTTCTTTATCTTTTAGCCCAACACCTCTTGCCAAGACCCTGCATTCACTTCTCTTACAACCCCATCTATAAATATATTGAACAACCACGGTGACATCACACATCCTTGTCTAAGGCCCACTTTTACTGGGAAATAGTCCCTTCCCTCCTACACACTCTAACCTGAGCCTCACTATTCTCATAAAAACTCTTCACTGCTTTCAGTAACCTTCCTCCTATTCCATACACCTGCAACATCTGCCACATTGCCCCCCTATCTACCCTATCATACGCCTTTTCCAAATCCATAAATGCCACAAAAACATCTTTACCCTTATTCAAATACTGTTCACCTATATGTTTCACTGTAAACACTTGGTCTACACACCCCTACCTTTCCTAAAGCCCCCTTGTTCATCTGCTATCCTGCTTTCTGTTTTACTCTTAATTCTTTCAATAATAACTCTACCATACACTTTACCAGGTACACTCAAAAGACTTATTCCCCTATAATTTTTGCACTCTCTTTTGTCCCCTTTGCCTTTATACAAAGGAACAATACACGCTCTCTGCCAATCCCTAGGTACCTTACCCTCTTCCATACATTTATTAAATAATAGCACCAACCACTCCAAAATTATATCCCCACCTGCTTTTAACATTTCTATCTTTATCCCATCAATCCCAGCTGCCTTACCCCTTTCATTCTACCCACTGCCTCACGAACTTCCCTACACCCACAACTGGCTCTTCCACACTCCTACAAGATGTTATTCCTCCTTTAGTAGTAGTATGTATTAGTAGATTTTACAGTGTAAGAAACTGATGTCATATTCATCAACCTCTCGATATTGTATTCCATAAATAAATAAATTCAAATTCAGTTTTTTTATTTCTTTGTGGTACAAAAATAATTTAGCTTACATGTAATAAAACATTGGTAGGCACAAAAGAAAGCGAATAATATACAACAGTTAATAGCTTTTAAACACTTTGGTCTCGGTACTATCTTATAATTCATGCAACCCAGTTATTGCAGATATGTGGTGGTAAGTCTTTTTATTTCATTACATGATTCGGAATTTAATACACAAGATAAATGTTGCCTTGTTTATACTGTTTTCCTATTGTAATAATGGAATGATATTATTAATCATGAGTTTCTTGATTAACTGACATGGTGGTGTTTCTTGCTCCATTTCTGCACATGAGATTGGTGTTTCTACAGATTAGGCATTTGTCTGTAGGCTGTGGATCATATAGCATTATGTACTTGATCCGGCATAACAGCTTATATGCAGACATACATATGTTTGTATGTAAAGTACATATATGTTGCATTTGTTTGTCATACAGCAAGCTGCATCCTTAGGGGTTCCATAGATCTTGTTAAGATGTGAGTTATGGTACTGACTAGATTGTTTTGTTTTATACGTATTCATAATGGTTACTCATGGTACTCTTTAATTTCTGATTTCTAATTACTGTACCTGTTTACGAGTACAGAAGCAGAACTGTGCTTGTGTTGTCTTATTTGTCATACTACATATATGTAATTGCTTTGTTTACAGTGGTTGTAATTATTTTAAGTCTACAATGGCTGTAGCACTTAATTTTACCAGTCTGTGTGAATACATATTCACTGTTCTTCCTTTTTTTGGCACTGCTTTTTCTCAGTTTGCAGTTGTAGCTTCTTATTCTCTGTAAATAGTGCTAAGAAATGTTCCTTACCTATTTTCTCTAATAAAAGTTTAGTCACATATTTTATTTGTCTCCACTTTTCTTTCTACCAGGCAGTGAAAGCAGTTTTAGTGTAAACAGTTTCTGAGCACGTGTTCAGCTCTAGGAGCTATTTCATACCATACATGTGGACTGCTGCTATTTTATTTTTGTCTCTTTAGGTACATATGCCATACTGCCATTACATGTTAGTTTTGACCCTAATACAGTGGACCCCCGGCTAACGAACACCCGGAAATCGTACAATTATGTAAGTATAATATTGTAAGTGCTTGTGGAAGTGTATTTTTGGGGGTCTGAAATAGACTAACTTACGTGGCATTATTTCTTAAGGAAGTAAATTCGTTCGGTAATGGCACTTGAGCTGGCTTCTGGAATGAATTTTGTTCGTTAGCCGGGGGTCCACTATATATTTAAACATCTTTTATAGCTTTCCTTCAGTTAGTATATATCTTTAGACTTTGAAGTTTGGCAGTGTAGCTTAAGAGTTTCTCAGTTGTATTTGTGAGATCTTCCAGTGATAATCTTTTGTATAAAATTACTAATAGATCCCCTCAGTATTATATCACATAAACACTATTTTTCATATGGCTTTTTATTGCTTTCTCTCATTACCTTTCATTAATTTTTATCTATACGTATTAAATTTCACCATCATTCTATCATTCCATCTCTCAGACTATCTTAAGTGTTCTTTTAGGGATTCTCAATTACGTATTTTTATGAGGCCATCCCCTCAGTAAAATGGAATTCCTGCACAGAATAAGTCGAGTAAAAAATTAAATGGTCAGAATGAAAATATACTAACAGTTAGGTAATTGGACACACACACAACATTCTGAATACTTCATTTTTAAGCTTTGTTTCACTGAAGAGGAGCTTTGTCAAAACTCCCGGTGAGTAAAATGTAGCCTAAAAATATAGTATTCAGAACTTTGCCCGTGTGTCTGCTTAATGAAAAGAAATAAGCTGTAGTAGGCAAAAGGGATATCTGCCACAGAATAATTACTGTTCAAATGAACTGGAATTCTCATGAATCTGTCATTTTTAAATACTGTGTAATTAAAATTAAAGGTATCTTTATATTGTATTATATTTAATGGTGTCAAATAAATAAGAAAGCCTATTTCATTAAGCATGTTTCATTTTGAAGTATTTCAGTTACTGCACCATTGCACAGTTTATTTTAATACACTGGTCATCTCCCACCGAGGTAGGGTGATCCAGGAAAGAGGAAATACATACACTCTCATTCTTTAAGTTAGTCTTGCCAGAAACCTGCTGATGTCACAGTTCAGCTGGCTCAATTTTTGTTTATTTGATTTTCTGATGATTATGTATTTGTTTTTAATCTATGTTTTATGTATTTAAGTACATGTGTGTACAGTGGACCCCCGAGTAACGAACACCCCGGAAATCGTACAATTATGTAAGTATAATATTGTAAGTGCTTGTGGAAGTGTATTTTTGGGGGTCTGAAATAGACCAACGTACGTGACATTATTCCTTAAGGGAGTAAATTTGTTCGGTAATGGCACTTGAGCAGGCTTCTGGAATGAAGTTTTTACGTTGCTCGGGGGTCCACTGTATTATGTTAATAAAAATAATATATTAATATTAACATGGTGTGATAATACACTAAAAAAACTGTCATCTATTTAATCATTTGGACATACCTGTGACTGGTTTTAAGAATGGCTCTTCTCTCTCAGGCCAGGCTTCCTTGGTGACTGCTTGGTCAAGCAGGTTATTGCTATTTGTTGATTGCAGACCTATACAGTGGTACCTCGAGTTACGAGCTTAATTCAATTCAGAAGGCTGTTTGAGTGCCGATACCAAACGAATTTGTTCCCATAAGGAATAATGTAAATTAGATTAGTCCTTTTAGACCCCCAAAAATACATTTACAAAAGCACTTACAAAAATACACTTACATAATTGTTCGAGTTTGGAGGTGAACGTAAACCGGGGGTCCACTGTAAGTGTGTTTTTGTAAGTGTACGTATTTTGGGGGTCTGACATGGACTAATCTAACTTACATTCATCCTTATGGGAACAAATTCGTTCGGTAACGGCACTTGAACAGAAGGCTGTTCAAGTGCCGTTACTGAACGAATTATTGACAAAATCCGGGGTACCATTGTACTTTTGTGATTTTTTTTTTTTTTTTTTTTTTTTTTGTTAGAATATTTCCATTGCAGTCATTTAAAAGAGATTCTTTTATTTTATTTTTTTTCTATCATTCATGAATATGCATGTATGCATACCATAGATTTTCTTTGGATATTATGATTGTTGAAGCATAGTCAGCATAGAATCTTCTATCTGTCTGTCTCTCTCTATAGGACTGACTGTCTTTTCAAAATCATTGGAACCCCTGGGCCAGCGCATGTTACATGCTATGAGTGTATGTTCCTGCTGAATTGTGTGAATATTGTATGAGTAATTGTGTGCATATTGTATGAGTAATTGTGTGCATGTTGTATGAGTAATTGTGTGCTTATTGTGAGTAATGAATACATTAGTTATGTGTGTGTATGTTTATTTATATGTATGTAATAATCACAAACAAGCGAGTCAAGATGCAAAACAATCACAGGGGAAGTTGAATGATAGCTCTAGGCCTTTCATACTGCAATCAACACATCATCAGGAGCTTGCAGTGTTGCAGAAATGAGAAGGAAATCCAAACAGATTCATTCAGAGGAATCTGCTTGGACTTCCTACTCATTTTAGCAGCATTTCAAGTTCTTCATAAATTGATTGAAACATGAAAAGCCTAGCACTATTATTCAACTCCCCCTGTGGGTGTTTTGCATTTATTTATATAATAAACACACATACACACTTACATATACTACAGTGGATTCCGGATTTCGTCAATAATTCGTTCCAGAATGCTGTTTGAGTGCCGTTACCGAACGAATTTGTTCCCATAAGGAATAATGTAAATTAGATTAGTCCATTTAGACCCCCAAAAATACACTTACTAAAGCACTTACAAAAATACACTTACATAATTGTTCGAGTTGGGAGCAGTACGAAATCCGGGGGTCCACTGTACATACACACATACGTTCACACTGTGTACAATATATAAGGTACTATGCATAGTTGTAATTTCTTTTGTCAATAATGTGATATATTTAATAGGCAATGGATGTTGGCTTTATGGGTGCATATTCATGACTGTTACTGTTTTATTTTGTAGATTTAGTTAGTTGTGATACAGGACATTTAGACTTTTTTTTATGTTTAGGGGTAATATTGCTAATTGATCCATATATGTATGGCTCTTGTAGTTGAATGTAATGTACAGTATGTACTGTACACATGTTTGTGTTTACACCACCACTCTATCTGGGCATTAGAGTTGCTCACGATTCCTCCTCAAACACATTAGTTTGCAAAATATAAAATGGGAGTTCCTGGGTAATATGCTATTATTATTGATTGGCCTCAGCCTTTAGGTAGTGTCATGAGGGACAAGAGAAGAAACCTTAGAGGAACAATATTTTGGACTCACTGTGACTAAATGTGTATTTCTGTTGTAGGGTTATGGCCTAACATCAGGGAGCATAGGGAACAGGGTATGTGTTCATTCACCTTCCTCAGTTGGCACAGAGTTTTGGAGTCATCACCCTCCTCCTACTGTCTCATCATTTAATCTCAAAAAACAAAAACAAAACAAAAAAAAAATTACATAGAATAAAAGTATTAAATAGGAAAGCAATTTTAATTTATTATCATGTATGTATGCATGCATGCATACATGATACATACATTCATACACACACATACAATCGTGCTCACACATACACATACACAGGAGCTATGACTCGACCCCTGCAACCACAACTAGGTGAGTACACACACACACACACGCAGCACCAGTCTGGAACCCACACTTGGTCAAGCACATAAAGAAACTAGAGAAAGTGCAAAGGTTTGCGACAAGGTTAGTTCCACAACTCAGGGGTCTGTCCTATGAAGAAAGGTTGAGGGAAATAGGACTAACAACACTGGAGGAAAGAAGGGTCAGAGGAGACATGATAACGACATACAAAATACTGCGGGGAATCGACAAGGTAGACAGTGACAGGATGTTCCAGAGAGGGAACACAGAAACAAGGGGACACAACTGGAAGCTGAAGACTCAGATGAGTCAAAGGGATGTTAGGAAGCATTTCTTCAGCCACAGAGTAGTCAGGAAGTGGAATAGTCTAGAGAAAGATATAGTGGAGGCAGGAACCATACATAGTTTTAAGACGAGGTATGATAAAGCTCATGGAGCAGGGAGAGCAGAGACCCAGTAGCGGACAGCGAAGAGGCGGGGCCAGGAGCTGAGTCTCGACCCCTGCAACCACAATTAGGTGAGTACAATTAGGTGAGTACAGTATCACACCGAGCACATCTGAGGTACACATCAACCAAATAACTGCTGCAGCATGTGGGCGCCTGGCAATCCTAAGAACGTTTCAACACCTGAGTAAGGAGTCATTCAAGACACTGTACACCATTTACATCAGGCCCATATTGGAGTATGCAGCATCAGTATGGAACCCACACCTGGTCAAGCACATCAAGAAGTTAGAGAAAGTGCAAAGGTTTGCAACAAGACGAGTCCTGGAGCTAAGGGGACTGTCCTACAAGGAGAGGTAAAGCGAAATCAACCTGATAACACTGGAGGACAGGAGGGATAGGAGAGACGTGATAAAATGCAGTAGGGCCCCGCTTTACAGTGTTTCGCCTTATGACGTTCTGCTAATACGGTGGTTTCAAATTATGAACAAAACTCACTATACAGCTCCCTTTCTTTCTAATAAAGCGCGCTTCACACGGTTTGTTTACATTCTCTGTGAGCACATCTCTCTATTATGTCTGGAAACTTAAAAAAAATTTCAAGTGTTTTAAAGTTATTGCATATTTTATATGTACTCTGATAATTATACTTATGTGTACTTGTACCTAAATATACTTACACACTGTGCTGGCATGCAGATACACATTAAAATCACTAAGAGTCTCTCTACTCTTGACGCCATAATAATAATAATAATCTCTTGGGCACATTAAATGTCGTATAGTATTACATTAATATAGGCAGGATCTATACATAGCTTTAAGAAGAGATAAGATAAAGCTCATGGAGCAGGGAGAGAGTGGACCTAGTAGCGACCAGTGAGCTGCGACTCGATCCCTGTGACCACAAATAGGTGAGCATACATGCATGTCCACACGCACACACACACACATACATACACACACACATACATACATACATACATACATATATATATATTCCCAGTATGTTTTGATCACTAATTTGATATTGGAAAAGTTGACATGTTGTTTTCAAATGTTTATGAATTTATCATCAATATTGAATTAAGGTGTGCAATAAGGAACACTATTAAGAAATATAAATGACCTCGGAATTAATAAACTTTCTTAGATGACACAAGATTATGACATAGAAGCCTGTATTTGGAGGGCTAGAAACCCAGGATAACCCAACACAACCAAGTAGCATGGCTTATTTACACTGGAGTTCTTTTTTAGGTCTTTCCACTGGATGTGACCCAAAATATTTAATCAACTCCCAGGTATATATACTGCTAGGTAACAAAGGCAGCAGGACTTAGGAAACTCATACATCTCTCCTTGTCCAAGATTCAATCTGGGTCCTGTGGGCTATCTTATAGAGAAGAAATTATAACAAACAATTTTGTATAATTCTACAGAAAAAACTCAGAATACCTATTGAAGCTGAAAGAAGGAAACAAATTAGGGAAAAATTAAATTAATATTCCCAAGGTGATGTATCAAGAGCCAGCTCAGTCAGTGCATATACAGTTAATAATAATAATAATTTTTATTTTGACAAGATACATGGTTGTACAAAGGAATATAATAGTTGGGTGTACATGCCAAAAGCCCCTTTGTATGCAGAGCATTTTGAGCAAACTTAAAATTAACTTAAGATTAATAAGGCATGAAACAAAGATTTAAAATTGGTTTGAGATTACAAGAGGTGTACATGATACAAAGATTTAAAATTGGTTTGAGATTACAAGAGGTGTACATGCCAAAAGCCCCTAATATGCAGAGCATTGTGGGCAGACTTAAAAATTAACTTAAAACTAAAAGGTAAGAATTTATAGTACACAGTTTACAATATAAGTATAGTTGAGTATACTTATGAACAGGAGCTAAATATGAAATATTTTCCATTTCAGCATACACTCAAGTGTCATCCATTTCTGTATAAACAATGTGTCATGTTGAAATAAACCTGTATTTGTATCTATTGAAGACTGTGAAAGGTTCCTACACATGTACTGTGTTCAGTGTCATACCATAAAGAGTACAATAAAACTTCAATTTAACACACAACAATTTATCAGATTTTGGATTTAACAAACAAAATCAAGAAACAATGGGGAGTCTGTTAAAGTCTGCTATGTATATACAGAATTGTCCTTTGTTATGATCATGGAGAAACAATCCCATTATGCAGATTTAACATACGGTTAACATTACCTAACACCCTCCCCCCTCCTACTGTTACATTCAATTGAGGTTTCACTTCTCATTGACAGAAATACAGTGGAAACACCAAGGTCATCTACATAGGAGCCAGTAGATTTCTTACATAATATCCAATCCACAGAAGGGTTCCAAAGAAAGAACCAGGAAGGCTTCCTAATCTCATCAAGCTGCCAAAATAAAGGTACTTGAAAACATATTGCAGAGTAGTAGAATAATGGAATTGTTTACAAGAGTAGGCAGCAAGTACTACAACCACTAGAAACTTTAAAAAATATTTATGATAGACTAAATACTGAAGATGGAACACAACAAGGTTAATTCTGCTTCTATAGCTGGTGATTAGGAAGTCTTCTAAAAAGAACAAAAAGGTGTTGTACCATCACTGGAACGACACACAAATAACCCACACATAGGAGAAAGAAGCTTATGACAACGTTTTGATTCAGTGTGACTTATAAATTGTCCAACTTGGATCAAAATGCCGTCATAATTTTTCTCCTATGTTTGGGTTATTTGTGCATAAGTCGTCTTCTAGATCATGTACGTACCACATTTTGCATCAGCAAGGTGTCGTGCTTAAATTATCCTGGACTCTGATTTAGTTAATACTCATCATCATAGCTGATGAACAAAGATTCTAATATATTTCAAATTGGTGATCAAAACATTGACTAATCACAAGATGGTGATTCCCCTTTCATTCGTATACTGTATATTTGCTTTACTGACAAACATCTTTTATGGAGGTGGTGGTGATTACCAGAGTGCCCTGGGGATGTCCAGTAAGGTTTGCTGTACGCTAGTTTTTCCTAACCACGAACCTAACCACTTGTGGTTTGAAACATTTTTTAATTTCTTGGCTTTTAGTAATCTAACTTTGCTAACAAGAGCAGTGTTATTATGGCATTTGTTACCCCTCTTTTAATTATGCCAAGCTCAAAGCTGAGTTCTGAAATCATCTTTTGACTAACTTTGTTGAAATACATCTTATAATCAATTAATAAGGATTTATTCAGGTGGCATATGACTTATTGAAGTTAAAACAATGCCTTTGTTTTACAATACTTAAAGGCAAGTATACCTCTTTTAAATATGAACAAATCAATAGTATACAGTATAAATTACAATGTATGATACAGGATAATGAATGTATTTTGTGTTCCTTAGAAATGTTTATTTCCTCTTTGATGCAGCAGAACATACTGTATCTAAATTGTTTGAATGGTGTACATTGAATTAATAATACTTTTACTATAAATTTTATAATATTAGAGCCATTTTAAGTGTTTTGTGTGTGTAACAGACTAACTGTATTATTGCAGTATGTGGTAACATATCTAATTTAGAACCCTCTACAGTAATGATCATATCATTTTACCATACTAATTAGAAACTTCCAAAGGACCATTTAAAAATGCATAAGCAACACACTTGACAGGCCCACGAGGCTGAGGGAGTGAATCTGGTAAGCAGCAAGTTCAGAGGTGGGGCCATGAGCTAAGACTCACCTGTGCAGCCACAAATTAGAGATGTATCGGATGTGAAAATTTAGATATCCGCTGATGCAGATGTATATGAGGATGTCTTACTTATTTTGCGGATGCGGATGTAAGAAATTGTGCGGATATCTGTTTACAGTAAAATGCAGATGTAAGAAATTGTGCGGATGTTCCACAGATATGGATATCCGATACATCACTACCACAAATAGCTGAGTGCATATAGGTGAGTGCAGATTGTAAATGCAGTTGTTTCCATATTGGACTTCTACCACCAAAGCAGGGTTATCAGAAGAGGAAATGCATTTACCATCTCACTCATTCAGTAGCTGTCTTTCCAGAAGTGCATGGCCATCACAGTTCAGATGACCCTCCAGACAGCAACATCCTTCCTTGTCCTTCAGAGCACAGACATTGTTTTCATACCTCCAGGACTCAGGTCCGGCTAATCAGTTTCCCCAAATCCCTTCATAAATGTTACCTTGCATTGCAGTTAGTTATTGCTTGCTATCAAGTTAAAAGGATTTAACTGTACATATATAATGTTTTGTTCATTAAAATAATTATATTTACCTCTCTTTTTATGTGACATTGAGGAATGATGGATTTTAAGTTGTACGATTGTTTCTTGTATTTTGAATGACTAAAGTAAAAACTTTAAAGGCACTCAGGGAAATTTCCCTTTAAGTAATTAATTGCAAAATTTTTAGATGTTATAATTGTTACTAAATACCTGGATATTGGTCATATAAAAGATGATTTTCAGCTTTGGGTTTGTTGTTAATCTTTCCCTGGAATTGTCTTCTGGAGTAGTTGTTTTCACTTGTCCTCTTCATCTTTGCCCTTGAAATATAATAGTTTGCATTATCTTTAGTTTGTGAATTGTGAGGGAAGTGCTCTAACCTCTTAAAACCCTACTGTAAAAATGTAGAAACAAGAAATTTGCTGTGCATCCATTGAGCATGTAGCATTTTGTGTGTTGTACGGTCTTTATGTAGCATAGTATGGTATTATGTACAAAAAAGTTTAGTTTTATTTATATAATTGATCTGAAAATGCTTCTATTACATGTTTTTTTGTTTTTTAATTGGGAGTCAGGGTTAATAATTCAGCACTAGGCACAGTAATTCTTTAGGGAAATGGTATCTAGTTTAGTGGTTAGAAATTGTATATAAATAAAAATATTTGCTTTCTCTGTCTACACAGCAGAGTAATAGTTAATTAACTTGATCATAAACTTAGCCAAATGATTTTGTTTTGCAGAATTTCAAGAATGGCTTAATTTAGTCATCAGTCAAATTACAGTATTAAATATTTTTAATCCCTCAAAGTATTCCAATTTTGTTTTTTGAAACCTTTTGTAATCTGTAAGTTGTAGTTAAGTTGATTTTTATCCTGTAGATCTGTGTCTGTCTGGGGAAACCGGGTGTTATGTAGATCCTCACTAAGTTCGTTGGCTTAAATTGTGTGAGATGTGTTGTAATTCATATTGGACGGTCATCTTGGGCCCCATGTACCAAACTTGTACACAGTAAAAAAAAAAAAATTAAAACTGTTCCCCATCAGGGAAGTTGTTTAGCAGTAAAGTATCACATAATGTGTTACGTGATGTGATACATTATGGGAATACTACAACATTAGTGTTGGTGTATACTGGATTATTATTCCAGACAACAGTGACTGATACCAGTGGAGATCTTTATAGCATCTTTTATATTTTCATAAAGACGTTAATTAATATGCATTCAAAATGAGCAAAAGATGCAACAAAATGCTCATCATAGCAACAGTCAATGCTCTCTGGCTAGAGAACATTTTTTTTTTACTACATATATTGTATATAAGTAGTAGTAAAGGTGATACAATGAAGGTATGTACAACATAGCAAATTAAAATGTGTAAAGTGAGCATAAACATGCCTGGTCCCTCCCAGTGTATTAAATAACAGTGTTCTCTAATGATATAAAACGGATAACTTTATTGCTCCATACTTTTTTGAAAGAAAAGGTGATCACATGGTATATGTGGACATGTTGCAAACTTATTTTGTTCCACAACCAAGGAACAGGATTACTGATGTACTATAATTTTATTCAAGTATCCCCCATCTCTGTGATAATGTTTAACTTATGCACCAGTGGCGCATAAGTTAAACCTATTATATTGTGTAAAACATAGAGATTTGTTCCAAGACTCTGAAAATTCCAACTAATGTTTACAAAAAAAAATACGAGTTTACTGCACATGCACCAAATGGTCATAGTACATGAATAAAGAATTGAAATTGATAAAAAAGTTAAAAACAAATATAAAGCAGAAAATCCAGTCATAATCCATTTAAACTGCAACATTATGGAGAAAATTCCACATTTCTTTCCCTATTTTTATGAAAAATTATGAACATACCAGATAGCCACGAAATGGCACCATGTACCAAAAAAACAAATGCAGTTGGTTAAAAAAATGAGAAATATTAACCCTTTGACTGTTTCGGTCGTATATATGTCTTACGAGCCAATGTTTCTGACGTATTAAGACGCATAAATTCTAGCGGCCTCAAATCAAGCAGGAGAAAGCTGGTAGGCCTACATGTGAGAGAATGGGTCTGTGGTCAGTGTGCGCAGTATAAAAAAAATCGGGCAGCCAGTGGTGCATTGTGGGAACGCCATTTCAGTAGTCCTTGTTCAGCATGCCTAGTGGTAAGAATTATCTGACTCCTTGGTGCATCTGGGAATGTTCTCTTCCTCAATGATAGCTCTAACACAGATAGAAGTGTCTCTGAAGATATATTTCATGGTTTTGAGGAGTTTGTGACCGAAAGAAATGCCCAGAATACCAGAAGGAAGGAAGGAAGAGATGAGAGGAATGAAGGAAGGAAAGAAGAGATAAGAGGAAGGAAGGAAGGAAGAGATGAGAGGAAGGAAGGAGGAAAGGAAGAAGGAAGGAATTAAGAAAGAAAGAAAGAGAGAAAGGAAGGAAGGAAGAGATGAGAGGAAGAAAGGAACAAAAGAAGTAAGAAAGGAAGGAAGGAAGAAAGGAAGCTAGGAAGGTAGGTATGAAGGAAAGGAAGGAGGTTGTGGGGAAGAAGACATGGGTCCCCTTTTGTGTTGACAGGTTGACAGGCAGTGTGGGTGGTGAGTAATGGTATAATATGTCATTTTGACAGCTGCCTTACCCTGACTCAGCAAATTTAGATGTCCACACACACACATAGCTTGGAGCTTTGAAGTGCTAATTGCAGTTGATGGAAAGTGTCCAGTCATTATATATGTGTATATATGTATTATAGAACAATAGTAATAAACAATTTTTTTTATTGTTGGTTGGTGTAAACAAGTTTTGTAAACAATATAATGATACTAATGTTTGTGCGATTATTGTGTTGCATACGAGTGTATATATATACATTGCACCTTACTTTGGTCTCACAGCCCACATAAATTACGTAAAAAAATAAAATAGTGAAAAAAAAACAAGAAACCTACGAAAGGAAGTAAACCAAAGTTTACCGGGTGAGCGGCATTCGCCGCTGTTGCCATATGCGGCTCATTTTTTGCCAACTTTACGCCTCTATATCTCGGTAAGTAATGATCACAAAATTTTTTGGGGGGAATTTAAACAATCAGAAAAATAATCTTAACATTTTGATAAGAAAAACTAATTTTTTTTTTTTTCGAATATTTCCCGACATAGAATGACAGTTTCAGAGAGGGCCTACGACAGTCAAAGGGTTAAATACAAATTTCAAAGAAATGAGGTTGAATATTAACCACTTTTTAACATGTGTCCTCTCAACATATACATTAAATAAATGCTTTTAACTGATTTATAGCCTTAACCTCTATGATGGGAAAACCTCTATGTTCGTGAGATACAGATTCAGTGAATGTGTATTCAACAATAAACACAAGGGACCACTGTGTTTAACAAGGGTAAAACTTTATATTGAAATAATAGGTGCAATATAGTATACCTTTTATTTGCTGATGTTGAGATGACTGTTGTTAGAGTTAGAGGAGAAGTCTGAAACAATTCTTCTTGAGAATCATTCTGGGATCACAAGTCAGAAACAGTGGAAGTGACAGCTGTGGCTGTGGTTGGGCTGTGGTAGCGATTGGTGGTGACTGTGGTAGTGATAATTGTGGTGGCAGTGATGGTGGTGGTGACTGGGGTAGTGCCTGTGGTAATGTCTGTTTTGGTGGCAGTGGTGATGACAGGCCTACAACTTGACCTACCATCTCACTGGTTTGGCATGGTATGGTATAAGCTTCACTATTCTTTTAATTTTGCTCTAGTTTTCGTTTTCTTCACTTCACTTTTTGCCCTTTTGCACCTACTGGAGCTACAAGGCTGATCTTCACCACAAGTCTTAATCATGATGCATAATGTAATTAATTTGATGTTTATTACAGCCTCTCCTCACTTAACGATGTATTTATTTACCTACGACTCGGACTTAGAGCTGATTTCCTCTATTCTGTTTATTACAATATACAGTACACTGCTGTATAAACATTTAAAAATATACCAGAAGTGTTATAGATGGTGTAAAGGTGATATTAAAACTATCAAATATGGTTAACATAAACCTACTACCATTACAGTGGACCCCTGGATTTCGTCATTAATTCGTTCCAGAATGCTGTTTAAGTGCCATTACTGAACGAATTTGTTCCCATAAGGATTAATGTAAATTAGATTAGTACTTTTAGACCCCCAAAAATACACTTACATAATTGTTCGAGTTTGGAGCAGTACAAAATCCGGGGGTCTACTGTATAGAATGCTCCTCACTTAGCGACGAATTCATTTACCGAAATGGTCTTAGGAACGGAACTCTGTCATTAAGTGAGGAGAGGCTGTATTTACTTTAAATCACTAAAAAATACTTCTGGAATGACTGTTCCACTTGATAGCAGTGAGACACTGAGAGCATAGAATTGTTGTGGAACTGTGGTGAGAAGTTTGGAATGTTGTAATGTGAGTGGTAACGAAGTGTATGATATGCCTGAGTAGATTATGGTAGGTGCTGTTACTGGATTACCTGCCTATGATCAACACATCTTAGTCTGTCTATGCAAAAAGGCGATTTTTTTTTCCTTGAGGTGGGGAGCATCAGTTAACCTCAATATGGCCTAACTAGATATTTCTATGCACTGTTCCAAACTCAGATGTTTTAACTTTAAAAATTCTGTACTAAGATGATTTATGGCCATTTTGTTGCTTGTGTAGTTTTTGAAGTACGTATTATTAATACTTCAGTTAAGTTTTAGTATTGTGCTTTACGATGCTGGAGTTTTTTTCTGAGAGGTTGTAAGATGAGAGACACAATTATAAAGTTTCAGTATATACTTACCTTGCAATGACTAATCTCCATAGTAGAAGTGATTATTCAGCTACAAGTAGCCTATTGTATTCAGTCAAAACAGACTGAACAAAGACTACACTAGTCTTTCTACCTGTATGACAATGGCATATGTAATAAATGTACTAAAATGTGAAGCAAAATATTTTAATTCTTTGTAAATGTAAATTTGACCATGTTAGTTTGGTTGTTATCATTTGAACCATATTCAAAAAGTCAATTAGAAATATTTATCACTTTTTATTAAATATTTATGATTTTAGCATTTTTTTACATAAATTGAAAAACAACAGAAACTATTTAATAAATGATTTGATAATACATTTACAATTTCTTCATTGTAATTTTCCTTTTAATCAGATCCAGAAATTTTGAATGGCCTCAGCTGGTCGTCATCAGTTGACTGGGTATTCCAGGATAACTATGAAAGAGATCCAACTTTATCTTGGCAGTACTTTGGAGCACAAACAGGCTTTATGAGAGTGTATCCAGCTACCAGGCAAGTACAGTAAGACAAGCCTTATTTAGGAAATTGCTTATTATTTTAGACATGTCTAGAGCTTTGATGGCTCTGAGAGCACATGGATGTTTTAAAGTATACAACAATATTACATTGTGTAGATTAAACCTAGTAAAGTATAATATTTACTATAGGCTTTCTGAAATTTGGCAGACTATTACAGATTTTCATAGTCTGTACCAAGTGTATGCAGCAAGTTTTTAAAATTTTATAAAAAAAAAGATTAAAGGGATCATTTGTGGGATGGTGAAGAAAGATTAGCTTAAGATAAAATTGCTGATGGCAACATTGATCTTAAGTGGAATGTTCAAGTTTCACACAGAGACAAACGAAACGCGTCTTATTCCTCCTACTATTACGGTGTTATACTAGGGAGACTGGGGAAGAACGGATAGCTCCATTATAAATACATAACATTATCTTCCTATAAGAAGAGACTGTACCTGTTAGAGTCCATATCACTTGACATTTGCTCTAAATATGTATCATATAGACAACAGTATTTTTTCATTTTTTCTTGTTTGTGATTTTAGACAATGCTTTAAACAAACTTTGCGTGTTCCATTGAGTAGTTGGTAACTAGAGGAGCATATAGCATACTGACACACTTAGCCATCAGTACATACATAACAGGTTATAGTTTATCATGGGATGAGTAGAAACCTGTTCAGTTTATTATACGTATGTATGATTTTGTGAATACATACAGTATAAGGTAAAAATCCCAGCCGATCCTCTTACTAACAAGACATTATTTCACTGTTTGCTAACACAGTCAGATTGGCGACTTGTGTAAATTTCTGGTGCATTCTGTTGATCCCCATTTTCTGTTTGTGTCAGAACTTTGTATTGCATTTATCTTTTATTTCATTTATTGGCATTTAAATTGGCATTTATATATGACATTTATTATTATTGATATATGACAGTCTAACATAACTGAACCTAACCTAAATAATGTATATCAAGAAATTTTCTTCAAACTCTGTGAGAAATCCACATCGAATTTGGAAGAATGGGTTGAATAGCCCATATAAAGAAGAGAGTGGATTGATGTTTAGATTGATAATCTCAACACATATTAAAATATTATGGATTATTTTTTAGTCACAGTTCTGGTAGTTTTATTTATTTAATCTTTAAATTGTTTAATTTTTTTGCATATTAATCATGAAGACATGAATAAGGAGAAAGTTGGACGGGAGGCTTGACCCATGGTCCTAGATTTTTGCAGCATTTGTTAGTTAGCTTTTTGTTACGCTACTTACAGATATAGAAATACATTTTTCTTATTTAACTTATTGGTTTAATAAATTTGTGCTATTCTGCAGTTGGTACGTCCCTCCTAATCTTATTGACCTCTATGATGCCCGACTACGTCCGTGGTACGTGCAAGGCTCTGTTTCCCCCAAGGATATGATCATACTGATGGACAGGTAAATACTATTACAAAATATTGAAGGCTAGTTTATTAGCATTTTATGTATTTGCAGCTGTTATATTTTGAGGAGAATTCATGACCTTTAGAAAGTAACTAGTAGTATATATATACAGTTATTGTAATAAACTAAATGCTAAAGTTGGTGAGGAAGCTAATAATGGTGAAGTAAAGAACTGGGAGAAGGAAGGTGAAGGTGTAATGGTGAAGTAAAAAATGTGATAAAAGAAAGGAAAAATAGAAGAGATGAAATTTATAGTCAACATGAGCAGTTAACTACATGAAGCATAAAAATTCATAATACTGTGGATTGAACAATTCACCAAAAACCCGCACTTAGGAGAGGAACTTTATTACAATATTTTTGTCCATTATGGTGTGACATTTAGCAAATAATATATGGAGAGAGAATTTTGAAATGAGTAATGGATGTAAGAAAGAGAAGAGGCTTAGTTGAGGAGAAGGGGTGAGAGGTGGCTGTTAACAAGATCATTATAATTTCATGAGTAAATGTAACTGTTTTATTTTAATTCATACCATGTAATGAATGCCTGCCGTTTTTAGTGGTTTGTTCATTTATACAGTCAGAGTATACACACACTCAAATTAGGGATCCTAATTTGAGTGTGTTAATGTACACCATAATATACAAAGTTTAATGATAAAATGCTGGAAAGTTCTGGTCGAACTTATTGCCATAGCAAGGAATAAGTGCTTATTTTTCTCACGAATTTTCTATCATGCAAGCAGTTCTTTTCTTTCATAAATCTCTTGAAAATGTTCATCATTTAAAATACATGCCTAAAAAATTAATGATATACTAGAGGTAATTTTTTCTGGAACATGACATGATTCATTTGTCATTGAAATGTTGATGTGCACCTCAACAAATCTAGATTATTTCAGGTCATTCCCACTTGCTATGAATATTTCTTCAAGCTCAATATCCTTTCATATAGTGATTTATTTTCAGGAGCGGAAGTGTTCATGGGCAGACATTCACAATAATGAAGTGGGCAGTAAAGACTTTAATTGATACTCTTGGAGAAAATGATTTTGTAAATGTTGCTGCTGTAAGTATTGTAATGCATCTTTTACTCTCTTTTTTTAAATAAAATACAATTTTTATTTCTTTATTATGCAGTACAAATAACGTAGTTTACATATAATACAACATTGGTAAGCACAAAAGAAAATAAGTTTTTTAAATAATAATTTTTTTTATTTTATTAACACATCGGCCGTTTCCCACCAAGGCAGGGTGGCCCGAAAAAGAAAAACTTTCATCATCATCATTCACTCCATCACTGTCTTGCCAGAGGCATGCTTACATTACAGTTATAAAACTGCAACATTTAACATCCCTCCTTCAGAGTGCAGGCACTGTACAAATACGCTCATGCATGCTTGCTGGAAGTCCAAGCCACTCACACACAAAACCTCCTTTACCCCCCTCCCTCCAACCTTTCCTAGGCCGACCCCTACCCCGCCTTCCCTCCATTACAGATTTATACACTCTTGAAGTCATTCTACTTTGTTCCATCCTCTCTACATGTCCAAACCACCTCAACAACCCCTCCTCAGCCCTTTGGATAATAGTCTTGGTAATCCCGCACCTCCTCCTAATTTCCACACTACTATTCGCTGCATTATATTCACACCACACATTGATCTCAGACATGACATCTCCATTGCCTCCAGCCTTCTCCTTGTTGCAACATTCACCACCCATGCTTCACATCCATACAAGAGTGTTGGTATAACTATACTCTCATACATTCCCCTCTTTGCATCCACGGACAAAGTTTTTTGTCTCCACAGACTCCTAAGTGCACCACTTACCCTTTTACTCTCATCATTTCTATGATTCATCTCATCCTTCATAGACCCATCTGCTGACATGTCCACTCCTAAATATCTGAATACATTCACCTCCTCCATACACTCTCCCTCCAATCTGATATCCAATCTTTCATCACCTAATCTTTTTGTTATCCTCATCACCTTACTCTTTCCTATACAGTGGACCCCCGGTGTTCGTGATGCTCCAAACTCAAACAATTATGTAAGTGTATTTTTGTAAGTGGGGGTCTAAAAGGACTAGTCTAATTTACATTATTCCTTATGGGAACAAATTCGTTTGGTAACGGCACTTGAACAGCATTCTGGAACGAATAAATCACGAACACTGGGGGTCCACTGTATTCACTTTCAATTTCCTTCTTTTACATACCCTACTAAACTCATCCACCAACCTCTGCAACTTCTCTTCAGAATCTCCCAAAAGCACAGTGTCATCAGCAAAAAGCAGCTGTGACAACTCCCACTTTGTGTTAGATTCTTTATCTTTTAACGCCACACCTCTTGCCAACACTTGCACATTCACTTCTCTTGCAACCCCATCTATAAATATATTGAACAGCCATGGTGACATCACACATCCTTGTCTAAGGCCTACTTTTACTGGGAAATAATCTCTCTCTCTCCTACATACTCTAACCTGAGCCTCACTATCCTCATATAAACTCTTCACTGCTTTCAGTAACCTACCTCCTATTCCATACACCTGCAACATCTGCCACATTGTTTCCCTATCCACCCTGTCATACACCATTTCCAAATCCATAAATGCCACAAAAACCTCTTTACCCTTATCTAAATACTGTTCAGCTATATGTTTCACTGTAAACACTTGGTCTACACACCCTATCTTTCCTAAAACCTCCTTGTTCATCTGCTATCCTACTCTCCGTCTTGCTCTTAATTCTTTCAATAATAACTCTACCATACACTTTACCAGGTATACTAACAGACTTATTTCCCTATAATTTTTGCACTCTCTTTTGTCCCCTTTGCCTTTATACAAAGGAACTATGCACGCTCTCTGCCAATCCCTAGGTACCTTACCATCTTCCATACATTTATTAAATAATAGCACCAACCACTCCAAAACTAAAGCCCCACCTGCTTTTAACATTTTTATCTTTATCCCATCAATCCTAGCTTCCTTACCCCCTTTCATTTTACCCACTGCCCCACGAACTTCCCCCACACTTACAACTGGCTCTTTCTCACTCCTACAAGATGTTATTCCTCCTTGCCCTATACACGAAATCACAGCTTCCCTATCTTCATCAACATTTAACAATTCCTCAAAATATTCCCTCCATCTTCCCGATACCTCTAACTCTCCATTTAATAACTCTACTCTCCTATTTTTAACTGTCAAATCCATTCGTTCCCTAGGCTTCCTCAACTTATTAATCTCACTCCAAAACTTTTTCTTATTTTCAACAAAATTCGTTGATAACATCTCACCCACTCTCTCATTTGCTCTCTTTTTACAATGCTTCACCACTCTCTTAACCTATCTTTTTCTCTTCATATACTCTTCCCTCCTTGCATCACTTCTACTTTGTAAAAACCTCTCATATGCTAACTTTTTCTCCCTTACTACTCTCTTTACATCATCATTCCACCAATCGCTCTTCTTCTCTCCCGCACCCACTTTCCTATAACCACAAACTTCTGCTGAACACTCTAACACTACATTCTTAAACCTACCCCATACATCTTCAACCCCATTGCCTATACTCTCCCTAACCCATCTATCCTCCAATAGTTGTTTATATCTTACCCTAACTGCCTCCTCTTTTAGTTTATAAACCTTCACCTCTCTCTTACTTGTTGCTTCTATTTTCCTTGTATCCCATCTACCTTTTACTCTCACTTAAGATTCCATAGAAGATTCGCCTATATTCTCCTTGATCTAATGCTCTCACATATGCCTACTGGATGTTCAAGTCTCAACCATTTGATAGAAGTGCAGCAGAATGATAAGTGGATAGGAATGATCAGTTGTTTGAAATAATGAGATGTATGGAATGATCAATTGTTTGGAATAATGAGATGTATGGAATGACCAGTTGTTTGGAATAATGAGATGTATGGAATGATCAGTTGTTTGGAATAATAAGATGTATGGAATAATCAGTTGTTTGGAATGATGAGCTGTGTGGAATGATCAGTTGTTTTGAATAACGAGATGTATGGAATGATCAGTTGTTTAGAATGATGATACATGTGATAAAACATCAAGCTGCACCAGGAAACACTGCAGGAGACCTGCCAGCTTCACCTGCATATTTATCCATCATATTTTTAAAGAGTACCCAATTGTTATCTTCAATTTATTATCCTACTATTAAATTGCACTTGCCTGACCTTTTGTACTGTATATACTGCTTATTCTAGCTACTTTGTATTATGACTGAAGAAGTCATTTGTGGTGAAAAGTTTTCTTAATGTCTTGATCAGTGCATACGTGTATTACCTATGTATAGGGGGAATAGTTCTCTGACATATTATTTATGTTAATTCACCAGTACTTAGGAAAGCAATAAAAATACGAGACAGAGCAAATAGAATACTTACTTTTACTGTGATATTAAGAAATTTTCAGTTATATTCAGTTATTTTGTAATTCATTACTAATATGTACAGTGGACCCCCGAGTTACGAGCACCTCGGAAATCGTACAGTTATGTAAGTGTAATATTGTAAGTGCTTTTGTAAGTGTATTTTTGGGGGTCTGAAATGGACTAACCTACTTGACATTATTCCTTAAGGGAGAAAATTCGTTCGGTAATGGCACTTGAGCAGCCTTCTGGAATGAATTATGCTCGTAACTCATGGGTCCACTGTATTATTATAATTGTAATTGTATTCCAAAATCTATGTGTATTATGTTTTCTATTTTCACAGCCTATGTTTTAGTTCAGTAAATGCAGCATTTGTAAATTTATTTTCCTCTGCAGTTCAACAATACTACTCAGTGGGTCAACAACTGCACATACTGCCAGGTAATGTCTTTTCTACATGGTTTTGTTATACATCTTTCAACGCACCAGCTGTATCCCACTGAGGCTGGGTGGCTCAAAAGAAAAAACAAAAGTTTCTCCTTTTAAATTTAGTAATATATACAGGAGAAGGGGGTTACTAGCTCCTTGCTCCCGGGATTTTAGTCGCCTCTTATGACATGCATAACCCCTGTGGTTTAGCGCTTCTATTTGATTATAATAATAATTATGACATGCATGGCTTAAGGAGGAAGAATTCTATTCCACTTTCCCATGGAGATACAGATACATATTTTCTTTTATTAGTTCTAATGTGTATATATATTGTGCTTTCTAATGAGAGTGGTGAAGCAAGCAAGATTATATTGAAAAATAAATTATGATTTTCTGTTATGAGTGTGTTACATCAGTAACAGATTTTTCAGTATGCACTAAAATAAATTTATCAGCTTGACCCAACATTGCTATAATTTAAACAATTTAGCTTCTACCAAATCTATTTAAAGTCAAACTGAATTTAGTCATTATAATATAACATCAGTGAGTCTCATGGAGTTACAGCAAAAATAAATGAGCAATTGAGTTGCTTGCAAAAACAGTTGTTACAATAAGTTAAGTCTGTAAGTTTTGACTAAAAGGTATGGCATATATTTATATACTGCAATAAATCCTCAATTGAACAGAGTAATGGGAGGAGAGGGGGGAGTGAGTAGCTGGTAATGGTGATTATGATGGATAGAGATGAGATTCTTTGGGTGTGATCGTTATACCGGTAATAATGGACAGTTCTGTAAGCAGAGAACTTTTTTTTTTTTTTCCAAATCTATCAACCCTGCAGATTGTGTCCTACATTTCTGAAGTCCATCAAATCAAGGGTTACTTTATTAAGACTTACTCCATTTAATAAACATATGGACAACAAATGGATAAGCTTTATTTTAGATATGGTAGACCAGTACAGATAATTAAGCTACAATGCCTATTGACACACAATTACTATAACTAAAAAAAAAAAAAAAAAAGGAAATAAACAATTATGTATAGGTTCATACAAGGGAAGAATAAAAATGACAATACAGTATTAGTACCTTGTCAGAAACTAGTCACAATTTACCAGGACAAACTGAAATATTGTCTAAAGGTTGTCTCCAATTTGTCTTTTAGATGAATTGTTTCTACAAGCAGTTTGTATTTATTATCAGTTTTTGTGTACTGCATCTCAAATAAGGCCATCCATTTGGTGGGATAGAAAGAGTAAATAATTTACCTCTGTATATAAAACTGATATCTCCATGGGGAAGTGGAGAAGAATTCTTCCTCCATAAGCCATGCTTTTCATAAGAGGTGAAATAAAAATGCCAGCAACAAGGTGCTAGTAACCTCTTCTCATGTATAAATTACTAAATATAAAAAGAAGAAAACTTTGTGAAAGTATTTCTTCTTTTTTGGATCACCCTACCTCAGTGGGAGACGACCAGTGTTTTAACCCTTTCAAGGTCGAGAGGCCCTCTCTGGGTCAAAAAATTTTGGGGAAAAAAAAAATTATGTTTTTCTTATGAAATGATAGAGAATCTTTTTCCGATCATAATGACACCAAAAGTATGAAATTTGATGGCAAACTAACGGAATTATGCTCTCGCAAAGTTAGCGGTATCGACGATATTTACGCATCAGTGATTTCGCCCACTTTGAGCCCTATTTTCAGCCAATTCCAATGTTTGTCTACCAAAATTTTAGCTAATTTGCTAGAATTCCATTTGTTCTATCAATTGAGTATAAGAAACCGCCAATTTACCGATTTCAACTACCTAATGAAGAGGTCAGAAATTGGCAATTTGGCCAATTTCACACAAATTTCAAAAGATGCCAATTTCAAAATAGGGTCTAGAATAAACAAGACAGACATTCCTGGCACTAAAATAACATTTTATCTGTTCATTAGTCACGTCTCCAGGCCCCTCTTACATTACTTTTGCTTTCCATTTTGAATTTCTATTCTCAAAAAATAGAAGATTTTCCGTTATGTATACTACTGTATCATTGTAAAAACAGTATAAATAATATCAGCGCACTTGCGCAAGAATATTAGACTCGCCAGTTGATGTGTATTGGACGCATGGAGTGATTTGTTTACTCTTGAACATCGGCAAAAATCAAACATTTTCGCTACTTTGTTCTCAGTTTCAAGGTACTTGCCATCATGAAACCAATCAAAATTATCTCGATTTCTGTACTATATCTTTCTCTCTATCAAATGAGACCAAGAAAACGAGAATACAATCATAAATACCATACGAAAATAGACTGCAAAGTCGCTGTTTTAAACCAAAAACACGGTCTTGAGTTTTTTTTCCTCATTACGCACTGTGGTGCAGGATTTTTTTATACTGTGCACACTGACCGCACAGACCCATTCTCTCACATCTAGGCCTACCAGCCTGTTTCCGCTTGATTTGAGGGCGCTAGAATTTAGGCGTACTAGTACGTCAATAACCCTGGTGCGTAAGCCGTACTAGTATGGCGAAATCCCTGAAAGGGTTAAAGAAAGTGTTTTGCTTATACACTTAGAGGTAAATATCCCAGAGGCTCTTTATTTAAAAATAATTTGTCAACATTTGTGAAAGAACTGTTCAGCATATGACAGATGAAGAAATCACTTATCCATATAGGGAGGGAATTGTTGGAACTGATATAGCAATACAAACATATTTATAGCTTTACTGAAGTGAATATCCCAAAGACTCATAGCTAAAAGCATCTTAAACACTTGATCATTTATGGGCCTTGTGGATGAAGATCATGGTAGTGGCAATTTTCTTATTCATTATGTTTTGTTTAAGATTCAAGAAAAGGTAGCAAATATAGTTGATTTGGATGTAAAAACTCTCATCCTTTGCAGGTTAACAAGACAACAGGCAATACGTCATGCACCCAAGCATTAGTGCAGGCCAGCACCAGCAATAAGAAACTTTTATTCCATGCCATTGATGAGCTAACTGATGGAGGGATGGCTAGCTATTCCAATGCACTCAATTTTGCATTCAATGCTTTCAAACAGGTACAGTTTTGAAACATATTTCTGCTTATTTACCCAATGTGCATTCATACACATTATTCAAGTGACTGGAATCTTTGTCAAGATACATATTTTGAACAGGACACAATAACCTGAACATATGAGAAAAAAACCTGTGACTACTTTTTGGACTGAAACTTCATCATAAGTTTCTTTTTCATATGTGTGGGTAATTTGTGTATTGTTCCAGTCACAGTATTGTGCCTGTTTATTCTTTTTGAACAGGAGATTTGCAGGAATAGAGGTAGAGCAGTTTGGTTGGCCTTATTCATCCATGAAACCATTATTATGGTGGGAGTGTACAAGGGTTACTCTTTCTTCGCATTGATGGTTCTTCACTCATTTTTCAATATCCCTTATGTGATTTTAATACATTTTGTCCATTTCCACATTGCTTTGTCATAAAAATAATGATTTTTTGGGGGGCATTGACAACCACTTCTCTGTGCCAAAGAAGCATACAGTAAGTCCTCACTTAATGTCACCAATAGGTTCTTGGAAACTGTGACTTTAAGTGAAACGACGTATAACGAAACCAATTTTACCATAGGCTAATTAGGGTAGGTTCGTCAGGACACCGGACAGGTGTTTCCTGACACGGGTCTTAGTCAGATGATGACCCGCCGTTGGAGCTTTTGGTCATCTGACCGAGGCCTTCCGCTGGCTTACCGGTCCACCCCTTTAAAAATTATGGGCTAATTGATATAAACATCAGAGGTGCTCTGTACACCTTTAGTACTCATTGTAACAGGGTTAAATCAAAGAATAAATGTTTGCAAAACAAAAATTGTAAGGAGCACTTCTTACCACCACACAATTCAACAATAAATGTGCAAACTCCACACAGATATTGGCCCCGGCTGGGAATCAGTTTTTTTCTCATTGTTATAATGAAACGACGTTGAACAAAACAATGTTAAGTGAGGAATTACTGTACTTAATTCCATCTGTTGAAATTCATCACTGGTAATCCTGTTTATAAACATGCTTAGGGTATTCATATTCTTTTTCCATTGCTAGCAAGCAGTTTATACTTATCATATGACAAGTTAAATTTCATGCAATATAGACATGTTACTAGTTTTTAAGTGCTGTGATGGTCAACTTGGTGTTTATTCTACAGTTTAACGGTACAAGGAAGGAGGGAGAAGGTGCCAGTTGCCACAAAACCATCATGCTTTTTAGTGATGGAGGAACAGAATGGCCGGAAGAAGTCTTTAAGAAGTCAGTACATAGTTGCAGTAGATTTTGTCACACTCTCAACCTCCATCTATATTTAATTTTTTTTTTTTTTTTCACTGTAAGGCTATAATAGTTCATTCTTTTTATCATCCCAATTGAGCCACCATCCTCAGAGATGTTATATTTAACTCCTACTCCTGCTCCTCTAGTTATTTCATGCTTTTTGCATTTATTTCTCTGCTGATAAAAAAAGATGGAGGAATGTTCGTTAATTTTTCTATCTACTGTACATATTTTTATCAGAATGTTTTCAATGCATTGTTTTATGAAAGACTTAATTATATTTTTTTAACGTGCAATTGAGATTTCACTGGATTTATAGGAAAGTGGGATTTCAAGGCAGTTGATATTGCATGGTAAAATACAGACCAGATTTTACATTTTACTGTTTTATTAAAGAAAAAAATAAAATCATCAAAGAAAACAATATTTTTAATGGCCATTGTATATTTATATGGCCACAGATTCAAGGCAGATAACTATACCAAGTCAGTACGAATCTTCACATATGCTGTCGGACCTCACCCAATCCCTACTGCAGTTTTAAAACTGATGGCTTGCTCTACCGGAGGGAAATTTTCAGTTATTACCACAAGAAGTAGCGTGAGAACTAAAATACAGGTAGGCATTTGTATTGATATACTGTACTCTACTGTATTTCAGAATACAATATTTTCTTCTATTAAATTATTTTCATTTAAATCTCTAGACACATATTTAGGGGATACTATATGTCCATTAATCTTTTTCTTTCTGTTGTATTTTCCCTCTTTATTTCTCTGTTTTATTCGTAGGTATGCCAGAGTTAGTGTATACAAGGAAATTTTTTCCACTTAACCCTTTCAGGGTCGAGACCCCAATTCTTAACTCTCTCTCAGGGTCGAAACATTTTCGGAAAAAAAAAAAAAAAAAAAATCTTTTTCTTATGAAATGATAGAGAATCTTTTTCCGATCATAACGCCACCAAAATTATGAAATTTGATGGAAAACTAACGGAATTATGCTTTCGTGAAGTTAGAGGTATCGATGCTATTTACGCATCGGCGATTTCGCCGATTTTGAGCCCTATTTTCAGCAAATTCCAATGTTTCAGTCTACTAAAATTATAGCTATTTCGCTAGAATTACATTCGTTCTATCAATTGAGTACAAGAAACCGCCAATTTACTGATTTCAACTACCCAATAAGGTGGTCAGAAATTGGAAATTTGGCCAATTTCATACAAATTTCAAAAGATGCCAATTTCAAAATAGGGTCCAGAATAAACGAGACAGACATTCCTGGCACTCGAATAACATTTTATCCGTCCATTAGTCACGTCTCCAGGCCCCTCTTACATTACTTTTGCTTTCCATTTTGAATTTTTATTCTCACAATAAATTGAAGATTTACTGTTATGTATACTTCTGCATCATTGTAAAAATGGTATAAATAATATCAGCACACTTGTGCAAGAATATTAGAGTCGCCAGTTGATGTGTATTGTACGTGTGGCGTGATTTGTTTACTCTTGAACATCGGCAAAAATCGAACATTTTCACTACTTTGCGCTCAATTTCTAGGTACTTGTCATCGAGAAACCACTCAAAATTATCTCTATTTCTCTAATATATCTTCCATTCTATCAAATGAGACCAAGAAAACGAGAATATAACCATAAATACCATACGAAAATAGACTGCAAAGTCACTGTTTTAAACCAAAAACATGTTCAGAGTTTTTTTTCCTTCATTATGCACTGTGTGGTGCAGGATTTTTTTTTATACTGTGCACACTGACCGCACAGACCCATTCTCTCACATCTAGGCCTATCAGCCTGTTTCTGCTTGATTTGAGGACGCTAGAATTTAGGCGTACTAGTACATCAAACGCCCTGGCGTGTAAGCCGTACCCTCAAAGGGTTAAATAAGTTCAGAATTGACCTTAAATAATGATGCTGATCTTTTGTATTCTATTTACAAAATGAGAGCAGAACTTACTTGGGCAGCATCCAACCTACTTAAGTTAGTTTTCTATATCATACTAATATCCTTCAAAGTGATTCCTAAGATCACTTTTCATATGAATATCTGTACTGGCTACTTTGTATTTACTGATTTAGAGTATCTTGTTGATTTCAGCATTAACCCTTTGAGAGTCGAGACCCCAGATCCTTAACCTTTGAGGGTCCAAGCCATAGATCTATGTCATGAGCTCAGCTCACTCAGATAAGCTGTGAGTGGTAAATTTGGGCCTAGATATGATAGAATGCATCGATGTGGTAAGTGTGCACCATATAAAACAAATCCTGCAGCAAGCAGTGAATAATGAGAAAAAAAATGCTACCGTGTTTTTTGGATTAAGACGCCAACTTTGCGGTGTATTTTTGTATGCTTTTTACGATTGCATTTGTGATTTCTTGGTCTCATTTGATAGAATGGAAGATATATTACAGAAATAGAGATGAGTTTGATTGGTTTTAGTACTGAAAATAGCTTGAAATTGAGTTCAAAGTAGCGTAAATGTTCGATTTTTGCCGATGTTCAAGAGTAAACATATGATATCACGTGTCCAATAGACACCAACTGGTGGGTCTGATATACATTCACAAATGCGCTGATATTATTTATACAATTATGATAATATATTGCATAACAGTAAATCTATTTTTTGGTATGAATAAATTCATGTAAATCAAAAATCAAAATGGAACTCGTCTGTAAAGCCTGGAAACGTAACCAATAAACAGAGGAAAGGTTATTTTAGTGCCAGGAATGCCTGCATTGTTTATTCTGGACCCTACTTTGAAACAGGAATATTTTGAACCTTGTGTGAAATTGGTCAAATTACCAATTTCTGATCACTTTATTGGGTAGTTGAAATAGTTAATTGGGCAGTTTCTTGTGCTCAGTCGATAAAATAGAAGTAATACTAGCGAAATAGCTAAGAATTTGGTTGACTGAAATAATGTAATTGGCCTAAAATAAGAGTCAAAGTGGGCAAAATCGCCAATGCGTATATATAGTCGACACAGCAAAATTCGCGAGTGTAATTTCGTCAATTTTCCATCAAATTTCATGTTTTTTGTTTTATTATCTTCAGAAAAAGATTTTCTACCATTTCATAAGAAAAAAGGATTTTTTTTTAAATTCTCAAAAAAAAAAAAAAAAATTATCATGAAATGATAGAGAATCTTTTCCCGATGGTAATGACATCAAAAGTACGAAATTTGATGGAAAACTTAGGAAATTACGCTCTCGCAAAGTTAGCAATATCAGCGATATTTACTCATCGGCGATTTCGCCAACTTTGAGCCCTATTTTTGCCCAATTCCATTGTTCCAGTGAATTAAAAACATAGCTACTTGGCTAGAACTCCATTTGTTCTATCAATTGAGTACAAGAAACCACCCATTTACCGATTTCAACTACCCAATGAAGTGGTCAGAAATTGGCAATTTGGCCAATTTCAACCAAATTTCAAAGATGCCAATTTCAAAATAGGGTCCAGAATAAATAAGACAGACATTCCTGGCACTAAAAATAACAATTTCTGTGTTCATTAGTCACGTTTCCAGGCCCCTCTTATATTACTCTTGCCTTCCATTTTGAATTTTTATTCTCACAAAAAATTGAAGATTTACTGTTATGCAGACTACTGCATTATTGTAAAAATGGTATAAATAATATCAGCGCACTTGTGAAAGAATATTAGACTCACCAGTTGACGTGTATTGGACGTGTGACGTGATTTGTTTACTCTTGAACATCGGCAAAAATCAAACATTTCTGCTACTTTGAGCTCAATTTCAAGGTACTTTTCATTGTGAAACCAATCAAAATCATCTCTATTTCTGTAATATATCTTCCATTCTATCAAATGAGACCAAGAAAACGAGAATACAACCATAAATATCATACGAAAATACACTGCAAATTCGCTGTTTTAAACCAAAAACATGGTCGGATTTTTTTTCTCATTATGCACTGCGTGCTGCAGGATTTTTTTTATACTGCTCACACTGACCATGCAGACTCATTCTTTCATATGTAGGCCTACCAGCTTTCTTACACCAGATTTGAAGGCGCTAGAATATTGGCGTATAAATACGGGACTGACACTGGCTATCAAGCTGTACATTTACGGGACCGACCCTGAAAGAGTTAAAATTGAAAAAAACTGAACTGTTAACAAATAACATCAAAACATACATAATAATTCTACAACTTATAAATTTTTGGCTTCTTATTTAATTTTTGTCTCGAGGATCATTTTTAATAAGGAAAATGTGAGAATGAAAATGTACTTTTAACATTAAAAGTTTTAAAAATGTTTCCTATAGATTTCATGATGTGTTTATGGATTTCATGCTCTAGTAAAGTTGACAAACATACTCTAAGAGTATTTTTAAATGTTTGTATGTGATATTCCACATAGTAATGGCAAATGGAATGTCTTTCATAAAAAAATACCTTTTAAAACACTACTTTATTATTTAGGTATGCTTACTGGTCAGAGAGCCCATCGTAAGTCCGAGTTGTTGGTAAACGAGTACGTCACTAAGTGAAGAGAGGCTGTATATATATACTATATACAGTATTGCATTTTATTTAGTTTAATCATTTCTTTATGCACAAATAGTGTTGAAGGCATTTCTTTTTTTTACCAGAGTTTAAATCTCAAGTTCATCCTTACTGTCTGCAACACCTTGTATGAGCTGTTGTTAACATGAATGAATTGCCATGAGAATATCTTTATTTACACATATGAGTATGATTATTTCTCCCAAAGGTGTTATAGGTCACAGCTACTTTAATTTTTTGCTGTTTTCAGGATCTATAATTCTGCCTATATGAAGGTGTTTTTATGACATCCGTTGTACAAAATCAGTGAACCTTCAAGGCCAGTTTACTCCTGTTACTACAATCTCCATTTTTTCTTTTAGATATAGTATGTATTTCTACATTGCATGTAGGGAGACAGGGTGATACTGTATGTCTTTCAAAAGCTTTCATAGATGAAGAATGTTACAAAATTATTGGAGCTGAGAGCCATCAGGATAATTTCTTAAAACAATAAGTACATGTAGTTTCAAAATCTAGTTTAGCTGAATGAAATTTTTACATCATTTATTACAGAGAAATTAAGATGCCTACAGCAGGAAATTTTTACTTCTCTTTGGAGGACTCGGACTTTGTAGACAAGTGGAAATTCTGCTAATTAAAAAAATATTTAACATAAATTTTTTTTTTAAATTCCAAAGGTACTTTTATTTTTTGTCATTGATTGAGCATTTAGTTTGCTAAATGTAACAGTAATAATTATGATTATTTTTATACTTCATTACAGGTTCTTTATCCAGTTTGTATTATATAGTGCACCAGCATCACAAAAATGCTAGTGGGATTGTTAATAAAAATACAAAGTAGTTTAGTCAATCTCTGTAATATATAGGATGGGTATGGGTTGCATAATAAAGATATTAAACTAACTCTGTAATATATCTATTAATTATTATTATTTTATGTACACATGAGTAGGTTGAAAGAAGAAGAGTAGGTAAGGTCATACAAGTAGTGATAATACATGTACAGTAGGGCCCTGCTTTACGGCGTTCCGCTAATACAGCGATTTCAAATTATGACCAAAACTTGCTATATGGCAAGTGGTCTTTCTAATATGGCACGCCCACCCGGTTTGTTTACATTCTCTGTGAGCACATCTCTATTATGTCTGGATATTTTTCAAAATTTAAAGTGTTTTAAAGTTATTGCGTATTTTATATGTACGTACAGTGGTACCTCGAGTTACAAGCTTAATTCGTTTCAGAAGGCTGTTCGAGTGCCAATACCAAACAAATTTGTTCCCATAAAGAATAATGTAAATTAGATTAATCCGTTTCAGACCCCCAAAAATACACTTACAAAATTATAATAATAATTAATTATAATAATTAATTAATTATAATAATTAATTTATAATTAATAATAATTTTATTATTTCAATGCATGTTACAAGTGTACAATGTTATTGGTAGTTACAAATATAATACAATTATAAAACTGTAATGCAAGGAGAGCCACTGGCATGCCATGGCATTAGGGGCAGTTTATTCTAGAGACTTATTCACTAAGTACTTAATGCTAAAGAAATTGATTGAGTTTATTCTAGTTCTATATTATTTAAATTTTTAAATGGTTATACATACTATTTAAAGACAATACAAGAGAAATTGGTTGAGTTTAATCTAGTTGTAGAATTTATTTCAAATTACAGTATGTTGATGCTATACTAGTATAATAACAATACTAGAAATAGTTTTTAGAGTTTCATCTAGGTATATATTTTATTTCAAATTAAGAAAATGATGATACTATAAGATTTTAAATGACAATATGATGATATGAGATTGCAACAAGTGTTAAGGAGGATGAACATATCAAAATGAGATCTTCTTAAGTAAAATAATATTGGGTTTGGAAGTTTGTTACAGTATGAGTATTTAGTATAGGGTGAGTAGGTGACTTTTGAGAAGAGTCTTGAATTGATTTTCCGACAAGGTTAACTTGATATTTACTGGTAATGAATTCCAGATTTTGGGGCTTAAAGAAATACACTTGCATAATTGTTTGAGCTGGGAGCTGGTTGTATGTCGTGGTACATACCACTGTACTCTGATAATTATACTTTTGTGTACCTGTACCTAAATATACTTACACACTGTGCTGGCGTGCAGGTACACATTAAAATCACTTAAAAGTCTACTCTTGATGCCATATAATAATCTCTTGGGCGCATTAAATGTATATTACATTAATATAGACATTTCCATTAATCCATATATGATATTATAAACATCTATTATAATAAACACAATACGTAACATACACATGATACATACTTTTTTTTTTTTTTTTTAACAAGTCGGCCGTCTCCCACCGAGGCAGGGTGACCCAAAAAGAAAGAAAATCCCCAAAAAGAAAATACTTTCATTATCATTCAACACTTTAACCAAACTCGTACATAATCACTGTCTTTGCAGAGGAGCTCAGATATGACAGCTGAGAAAAGTCCCTCCCAGCTGTCACTATCTCAGACCCCTCCTTTAAAGTGCAGGCATTGTACTAGTAACCCCTTTTCCTGTATAGCTTACTAAAAAGAAGATGATACATACATCCACAGTATAACAATTGACATAAATATGAGATTTGTTTACCAAGCAGTTTGTAGGAGTGTCGGAAGAATTACGTTTTCTCTAGTCAGACCAGTTACTGGGGATAACTTTAGAAAAATATTCCTTTTGTATGCCTTCACTCTATCTATAGCTATTCACAACCCTTGTGGGTTTAGCACTTCTTTTTTATTATGATTATAATAATAATAATAATAATAATAACTTGTCAGAGTATTCCTTCTAAAAATGATGTTACATGAGAATGGAAGTGTTGGTCTTTATTTATTCTACTGTACCACTGTGGAGACAACTTATTCACAATGTAAGGTGTTTGTATGAACGAGTATCAACCATAACCAGATGAGTTTGTTTACACAGTACTCTGTGGCTCTGTCCTCTTGTTCTCTCTCTCTCTCGTTTATTTGTTTTTATCTCACTTACTCACCTCTCACCCTACATTAAGACTACAAATATTTGTACGTATATGCATTTTATTGCTCTAGGGCTGTTTAAATGTCATAGTAGGTGGGGTGGCCAGGCGGGCTACCATACCTCCTCCCACACGACTTTCTATAAATACTGTACTGTAAATACTTTTCACCTCATCCTACATTAAGACTACAAATATTTTAAGGTAAGTAATGAGTGCCCTAGGTAGTAGGTTGGTAGACAGCAGCCGCCCAGGGAGGTACTACCGTCCTGCCAAGTGAGTGTAAAACGAAAGCCTGTATTTGTTTTACATGATGGTAGGATTGCTGGTGTCTTTTTTCTGTCTCATAAACATGCATGATTTCAGGTATGTCTTGTTACTTCTACTTACACTTAGGTCACACTACACATTCATGTACAAGCATATATATATATACACACCCCTCTGGGTTTTCTTCTATTTTCTTACTAGTTCTTGTTCTTATTTCCTCTTATCTCCATGGGGAAGTGGAACAGAATTCTTCCTCCGTAAGCCATGCGTGTCGTAAGAGGCGATTAATATGCCGGGAGCAAGGGGCTAGTAACCCCTTCTTCTGTGTATATTACTAATTGTAAAAGGAGAAACTTTCGTTTTTTCTTTTGGGCCACCCCGCCTTGGTGGGAAACGGCCGACGTGTTGAAAGAAGGAGACGTAATGAGTGTACTGTATATGCATTTTATCACTCTATGGCGCTTTAAGCGTCGTAGTATATTATGTGTGGGTGGGGTGGCCTGGAGGGCTACCACACCTGACTTCTTACAGTAAATATTACTCACCTTTTGCCTTTCATTAAGACTACAAATATTGTGGTAAATAATGAGTGTACTGTGTGTGTGTATTTGACTTTTTATTGTTTTTTAATGCCTAGTTCTATTGCTAACTTTATATGTTAGTGTAAACTTGTTATCTGGCATTTATATGAATTTATAAGTGGAAAAAATGGCATTCTGTTTTCTGGCGATGTCTGCTTTGCAGCGGTAGCCTGGAACCTAACCTGCCTATAAGTGGGGCCCTATTGTACTTGGTTCTGAAGGGAATGCTGTGTATAGTGTGCATGGGTGTTTAGATTCAGGGACATAAAGAAGAAATTAATTAATTACTACTATTGTATTGCACTCATGTACTATTATTACTACTACTACTATTCCTCCTGGCAGTATACCTACTAAAGTTGACCATCAAGTATTCAGAGATTGGTTATTCAGTGTCCAGTGTTATCTGGTAGTCATGTCTGATCCAGTACCTAAACAGATATTGCTAAGAATGTGCAAAAAATAGTGACAATAAAAAAATTGTGATTATTCGGTCATGTTTAAAATCTGGTGCACCCTTTCCTCCCTCAAGTTGCTGGATAATGTGTGTTCTGCTGCACTGTTATAACTATTAATATAAGGTAAAATTAAGCTTTATTCAGGAAATCTACAAATATTTTACAGTATAAATTTGTACATTAGATTTGAGAGTATAGATTTTTTTTTAAGCATACAACATTATTACATTTCAGTAAACCCTTGATAAAATGGACCTCTATAAAGCAGATATTGGCTAAAAATAGACAAAAATCTGGCTGGACAAAAGCTTATTATGTCTGTTTCATGGGGTATCAGATTAACATAGCCATAAAGTTAACCAGATCTGCTATATCGCATGGCTGTCTGGTCTGGTCTGGTCGTACCTCAGTAAATGAACCAACTCTGCTTAATCGCAAGGTTATCCTGTTTGGGCTTCATGCTGGTCGTGTCTAATTTCATTGTTCCTGGAGAACGAGGCCAGTGACTCGGCCTTTGTCAGTTTATTGCCTTCATGCGTGCATACATACCATCATTATTTCATCTCCAATTTTCACAGGATTTAGTTTTTTTCTATTACAGTACTTTATGAAAGTACCATGTACAGTGATAGTAACAATAGTCTCTAAAGCAAGTGATAATGCTAAGAAGCATGTGACCTTGACTGTTAAGTAGAAACTTAAATAAAATTAATCTATCCTCCAGAAAAGGTAAGAATAATTGCTATACTGTACTGTACATATATTGTACTGTACTTTTACTTTCTTTTCAGGTATATGTGTAGCTGTGCTTTACAGTACTGTATTATAATATTGTACTCTATTTTATTCTTACTATGTCCAGTAGTCCATCAATACAGCAGACTAAGTCTGCTTCATTGGGTGTTTTTTCTATGTCCAGTAATCAATTTATTAAGTGGACTATATCCACTTAATAGATTGATTAAGTGGACTATGTCCACTTAATCTATTAAGTGGACTATGTCTATTAAGTGGACATAGTCCACTTAATAGATTGATTACTGAACATAGAAAAACACCAATGAAGCAGACTTAGTCTGCTGTATTGATGGACTACTGACATAGTAAGAATAAAATAGAGTACAATATTATAATACAGTATTGATTAAGTGGACATAGTCCACTTAATCAATACAATGCATTTTCATTAAAACTGACACCCTTCCCCATTAGTCCATTTTATGGAGGTTTCACCGTATGTAGATTTAGCTCATTACTACTGCTACTATGACAGCTAATGTGGGTAAGACAGAAAGAAAAATTGTAGAGGAGCAAGGATGTTTTAAGATGGGTAGGGGATGTGAAGACCCAATGTTGTAGTAAGGTAAATAATACTTAAGAAGAAGGATGTATTTGTTACATTTATGGATTAAAAAAAAAGCATATGCTAGTGTGGATAAGGGTGCAATGTAGCAGGCATTACTAATGTACAGAATAAATGGTAGGCTGTTAAAAGCTGTAAAAGAACTTATGAGAAGAGTGAAGCTCAAGTTACGGTATGTAAGAGAGAAGGGAACTATTTTTTAGTAAAAGTAGACCTTAAACATGGTTATGAAATACAGTATATTTATAGATGGAAATGTAAGTGAAGTGAATTTAAGAATGTTGGGAAGAAGTGTGAGCTAAAAAGTTAATGAATTTGATATAAAGAGGAAGTTGTTGCATTACTTTTGTGAGATTCTGAAGAGAAGTTGCAGTGGAGGAGGCTGGGAGGGCATGTAACCCGAGAAAATTAAAATTGAATATAGGAAAGAGCCAGGTGATGAGAATAAGGAAAAATCTTAGGCATTGAAAGGTTGGACATCACACTGGAAGGAGAGAGTATGAAGTGAATGTATGTAGATATTTGAGAGTGGTTTTGTTGGCAAATGAGTATGAAAGATGAGGTGAATCATAGAATAGACAAGGGAGGAAAAGGTTGGTAGAGTACTGAAGCATCTGTGGAAAGAAAGAAGCTTATTGCTGGAGGCAAAAAAAAAAAAAGTAATGTACCATAGTATAGTGGTACTAAACATTTTATGTGGGTGTGAAGCATGGTCTTTAAATGTTGCAGAGTGGAGGAGGCTGGAAACAGTGGAAATATTATTTTAGAGATTAATTTGTGATGTGTATATAATTCAGAAAAATTAGACTGTGTATGGATGAAAGTTAAATTCAGAGGACAGAAGTGGGGTTGTTTAGAAAGTTTGGTCATTTAGAAAAGATGGCACATAATAGGTTGATTAAGAAGGTATATAAATCTGGGTAGTAGGTTGTAGTAGGTAGTAGGTTGGTAGACAGCAACCACCCAGGGAGGTACTACCATCCTGCCAGGTGACTGTGAAACAGAAACCTGAAACTGTTTTACATGATGGTAGGATTGCTGGTGTCTTTTTTCTGTCTCATAAACATGCAAGATTTCAGGTACGTCTTGCTACTTCTACTTACACATAGGTCACACTACGCAAACATGTACACGTTTATGTATACACACTCATCTGAGTTTTCTTTGATTTTATCTTAATAGTTCTTGTTCTTATTGCTTTTCCCTTTCATATCCATGGGGAAGTGGAATAAGAATCTTTCCTCCGTAAGCCATGCGTGTTGTAAAAGTCAACTAAAATGCCGGGAACAATGGGATAGTAACCCCTTTTCCTGTATAGCTTACTAAAAAGAAGAAGAAAACCGTCAAAGTGGGATGTTTGAATGTGCGTGGATGTTGTCGAATGATAAGAAAGAGATGATTGTAGATGTTATGAATGAAAAGAAGCTGGATGTCCTGGCTTTAAGTGAGACAAAGCTGAAGGGGTAGGAGAGTTTCAGTGGGGAGAAATAAATGGGATTAGATCAGGGGTTTCAAATAGAGTTAGAGCTAAAGAAGGAGTGGCAATAATGTTGAATAATCAGTTATGGCAGGTAAAGAAGGAATATAAATGTATAAATTCAAGGATTATGTGGAGTAAAATAAAGGTTGGATGTGAAAAGTGGGTTATAGTAAGTGTTTATGCACCTGGAGAAGAGAGAAGTGTAGAGGAGAGAGAGAGATTTTGGGAAATGTTGAATGAGTGTGTGGGGAGTTTTGAACCAAGTGAGAGAGTAATTGTGGTTGGGGATCTTAATGCTAAAGTGGGTAAAAATGTTGTGGAGGGAGTAGTAGGTAAATTTGGGGTGCCAGGGTAAATGTAAATGGGGAACCATTAATTGAGCTATGTGTAGAAAGAGGTTTGGTAATAAGTAATACATATTTTATGAAAAAGAGGATAAATAAATATACAAGGTATGATATAGCACGTAAGGAAAGTAGTTTGTTGGATTATGTATTGGTGGATAAAAGGTTGATGAGTAGGCTTCAGGATGTACATGTTTATAGAGGGGCAACGGATATATCAGATCATTATTTGGTTGTAGCTACAGTTAGAGTAAAAGGTAGATGGGACAAAAGAAAATGGCAACAGCAAGTAAGAGAGAGGTAAAAGTGTATAAACTAAGGAGGAGGAAGTTAGGGTGAGATATAAGCAACTATTGGCAGAAAGGTGGGCTAGTGCAAGTAGGAGTAGTGGGGGTTGAAGAGAGTTGAGATAGTTTTAAAAATGCAGTATTAGAATGTGGGGCAGAAGTTTGTGGCTATAGGAGGGTGGGTGCAGGAGGAAAGAGGAGTGAGTGGTGGAATGAAGAAGTAAAGGGTGTGATAAAAGAGAAAAAGGTAGCTTATGAGAGGTTTTACAAAACAGAAGTGTTAATAGAAGAGCAGAGTATATGGAGAGTAAAAGAAAGGTGAAGAGAGGATGAGAGAGTGCAAAAGAAGAGCGGATGAAAGAATGGGAGAGGCTCTGTCAAGAAATTTTGCTGAAAACAAGAAAAATTTTGGAGTGAGATAAACAAGGTAAGAAAGCCTAGGGAACGAATGGATTTGTCAGTTAAAAACAGAGTAGGGAGTTAGTAGATGGGGAGCTGGAGGTATTGGGTAGATGGCGGAATATTTTGAGGAACTTTTAAATGTCGATGAAAAAGGGAGGTGGTAATTTCATGTACTGGCCAGGAGGTACAACATCGTTTAGGAGTGAAGAAGAGCAGGATGTGAGTGTGGGGAGGTGCGTGAGGCATTACGTAGAATGAAAGGGGTAAAGCAGCTGGAATTGACGGAATCATGACAGAAATGTTAAAGCAGGGGGATATAGTGCTGGAGTGGTTGGTATTTTTATTTAATAAATGTATGAAAGAGGGAAGGTACCTAGGGATTGGCAGAGAGCATGTATAGTTCCTTTATATAAAGGGAAGGGGATAAAAGAGAGTGTAAAAATTATAGGGAATAAGTTTACTGAGTACACCAGGTAAAGTGTATGGCAGGGTTATTATTGAAAGAATTAGAGGTAAGACAGAGAGTAGGATTGCAGATGAGCAAGGAGGCTTTAGAGTGGGTAGGGGATGTAGATCAAGTGTTTACAGTGAAGCAATATGTGAACAGTATTTAGATAAAGGTAGAGAAGTTTTTATTGCATTTATGGATTTAGAAAGGCATATGATAGAGTGGATAGGGAGCAATGTGGCAAATGTTGCAAGTGTATGGAATAGGTAGTAAGTTACTGAAGGCTGTAAAGAGTTTTTATGAGGATAGTGAGGCTCAGGTTAGGGTGTGTAGGAGAGAGGGAGATTACTTCCCGGTAAAAGTAGGTCTTAGACAGGGATGTGTAATGTCACCATGGTTGTTTAATATATTTATAGATGGGGTTGTAAAGAAGTAAATGCTAGGGTGTTGGGGAGAGGGGTGGGATTAAATTATGGAGAATTAAATGCAAAATGGGAGTTGACACAGTTACTTTTTGCTGATGATACTGTGCTTATGGGAGATTCTAAAGAAAAGTTGCAAAGCTTAGTGGACGAGTTTGGGAGAGTGTGTAAAGGTAGAAAGTTAAAAGTGAACATAGATAAGAGTAAGGTGATGAGGGTATCAAACGATTTAAATAAAGAAAATTGGATATCACATTGGAGAGAGGGATTATGGAAGAAGTAAATGTTTTCAGATATTTGGGAGTTGACGTGTCAGCGGATGGGTTTATGAAGGATGAGGTTAACCATAGAATTGATGAAGGAAAAAGGTGAGTGGTGCATTGAGGTATCTGTGGAGACAAAAACGTTATCCATGGAGGCAAAGAAGGGAATGTATGAAAGTATAGTGGTACCAACACTCTTATATGGGTGTGAAGCATGGGTTGCAAATGCTGCAGCGAGGAGGAGGCTGGAGGCAGTGGAGATGTCCTGTCTAAGGGCAATGTGTGGTGTAAATATTATGCAGAAAATTCGGAATGTGGAAATTAGGAGAAGGTGTGGAGTTACTAAAGGTATTTGTCAGAGGGCTGAAGAGGGGTTGTTGAGGTGGTTTGGTCATTTAGAGAGAATGGATCAAAGTAGAATGACTTGGAGAGCGTATAAATCTGTAGGGAAGGAAGGCGGGGTAGGGGTCGTCCTAGAAAAGGTTGGAGGGAAGGGTAAAGGAGGTTTTGTGGGCGAGGGCTTGGACTTCCAGCAAGCATGTGTGAGCGTGTTAGATAGGAGTGAATGGAGACGAATGGTTTTGGGACATGACGATCTGTTGGAGTGTGAGCAGGGTAACATTTTGTGAAGGGATTCAGGGAAACCAGTTAATTGATTTAGTTGGACGTGAGTCCTGGAAATGGGAAGTACAATGCCTGCACTTTAAAGGAGGGGTCTGAGATAGTGACAGCTGGGAGGGACTTTTCTCAGCTGTCGTATCTGAGCTCCTCTGCAAAGACAGTGATTATGTATGAGTGTGGTGAAAGTGTTGAATGATGATGAAAGTATTTTCTTTTTGGGGATTTTCTTTCTTTTTGGGTCACCCTGCCTCGGTGGGAGACGGCCGACTTGTTGAAAAAAAAAAAATAAATAAATAAATCTGGGGTGGACAAAAGGAGAAATAGGGGTAATCTCATTAAGTGTTGGAGATGGAGTGAAGGTGGTTTTGAGTGGGTAGGTGCTCGAGTATCCAGGAAGCATGTGTACCTGTCGTAGATTGGAGATAAGTGGTTTTTGGGATTTGACATGCTGTTAGTGTCAACAAAGTAGCACATATGAAGGAATTATGGGGAAACTGGTTTGCCAGAATCAAGTCCTGGAGGTGGGAGGGGCAGTGCTGGTACTCTAAAAAAAAGAGGTGGGGATGTTACATTTAGGGGGTCATCTGAATTATAATGTCAGCACACTTCTGAAAATACAGCAATTGAATGAATGATAGTGAATTTTTCTTTTTTTGGGAGGGGTCAGTTTATGTTGATTATAGATGGCCAATGAGGTGAAAAAACACATATAAAGTGGGACCCCGCAAATTGGCTGGTCTGATTATCGGCCTGCTTGGAAATCGATCGCTTTTTTCGGCCCAATTTTTCCCCGATTATAGGCCGTTCCCCGATTATCGGCCCGTGTACCAGACCTGTCTGCCTGCCCCGCGCTTGCGCACATCGCCGCGCAGGCGTCATGAGTCAGTCTAGCGTTGTTTACCTTTGACTAAACATTACCCAGAGCGCTCATTCAAACATTTCACAATAAATTTATTGTGTTTAGTGCTTGTTTAGTGATTGCCACTGTGAAATAAGTCACCATGGGTCCAAAGAAGCTTCCTAGTGGCACCCCTGTGGTTAAGAAAGTGAGAAACACCATCGAACTAAAGAAGGAGATTAAGGAAATTTGTTCAATGTGGAATAAGGTGCAGACATTTGTTGAAAAACACCACCCTGAGCAAGCTGAAACAAACCATATCTGCAACATGTTCAGTGACAAAACCTTGTCCCACTTCAGGAAAATGTTAGAGACGCCAGAAACAGACCTTTCTGGACAGTTATTTTGTGCGACAGGGGTCTAGTGACTCAAGCTGGTCCTAGTGGCATTAAAAGACCAAGAAGGGAAGTAACCCCTGAAGTCCTTATGGAGGGGGATTTCCCTTCCAAACACTAAGCCCTTCCCCTGTCCTCCTCCCTATCTTCCAGATGCCAGCAAGTCTCTTCAATAAAGGTAAGTAAATGCTATTTATTATTATGTTATTTATTATTATTTCTTGTTATTATGTGCTATTATGTTTTGTTATTATGTGTTTTGTGTATGTAAAACTATGTATAGTTATTCTCTATAAAATTTATTTTTTGTGAATATTTTTGGGTGTCTGGAATGGATTAATTGTATTTACATTATTTCTTATGGGAAATAATGGTACAGAAATCGGCCAGTTCGATTTTAGGCCTAGCTCCTGGAACAGATTAAGGCCGATTTTCGGGGTCCCACTGTACATGTATCCAGTAGCCTTTTACTCTTAAATTAGCAGTCATCTAGCCTGTATAAGTAGTTTTGTAGTGATTGTTGTGATAGATGGGAGTGGTGTGCTAAGGTTTAAAACCATTTTTGTTTTTTGTGTGTGTTGGCTGAATTTGAACAGCCGGGCCATTCCTTATCAGCCGGAAGAAGAATATTAACATTTTTATAAATATTTTGAAATTTTTGCAAACAAATAATTCTTTGGCAAGTAAGACACTAATTCTTTTTTTTTTTTTTTTTTTTTTACCTTATTTTTTATCTCCCACCAGGTAGGGTGTTCCCAAACAAGGAAATATATTCACTATGAGAATAAAATACATATTGTTTTACAGTGTATGTTTCATTGGAAGCATAAAAGCCTAAAGAATATCAACAGATATCTTGTACGTATCATGTTATAAATGGTATATACTACCGACAAGTTAAAGACTAAGACACATGGTCAACACTGGGAATCTTTATTGAACCAAGGGTGATGGATCAATTACATCAACTACCGCTCCACTGTACAGAAATCATGGAACGGGTGGGGATTGAACCCATGGCAAGTGAGTCCTAAAACTCCGTTCTGTGGTTTGTTTTTACTCTCCACTATGTCTGCTTTATCTTCCTCCAGTGCTGATGTATCTGTAATCAAGTCATGAAGCCAGTAATGCAGGTGAAATATTTCATCAGTAAAGATTCCTAGTGTTGCCCATGTGTCTTGCTCTTCAAAGAATTTGGTAGTCATTGTTATATTGTGTGTTTATTATTGAGGTATTGCTCTTAGACTTTTGAATATTAATTGCTCTGTAGTTGTGGCATTTTTCTTGCTTCCTTCATTGATCATTAATATATTCATAATACCTACTTTGGGATATTTTTAATTACACACATGTATATTTCTATATCCTTCACTATGCCTTTGTAATATTCTGTGATTAGTTTAGTTGTATTATATATAAATTACCAGTGTTTAATAAGATATCATTTCAGGAATCGTACACAAGCTTACTCTACCCTGCTCAGCCCCTGAATGGAAATCACATTGACCAGTACACAACTGCGTACACAAGTGCTGTGGTAATTGAGACAGAATCCTGTACTGCTGTCCACCCCAAACACCTGATAAATATTTGGTCTTGTTTCCACTCTATCCAGGTGTTGTTGTATGTCTGGCAACTGAAGATTTCCTTACTTAAATGAAATGCAATGCAGTAAAGCAATTTTTTTATTGATCGCTTGTAAGATATATCATAATTAATTACTGAAAACTGGTTTATTATCTTTAACAATTTTAATTAAAATTCCATGAATGCTTTTTCATTTGTTTATAATGTAAATAATCTTTCAGTTGTTAGATTCAAAAGTTTCTACTGAATTCTCAGCTGTGTAGTTTTTGGACTCACAGTTTCCACCTACTCTCTGCAGATCTTTGTTATACTAGAATATAAGACAATATAACATTAAAATCACAATTAATGAGCAGTTCATTACCAGATGCCTGCAGAGAGCTGGTTTGTTGATGTGGTGTGGTGACTTTTTCTCTATTAATAAAGTGTATATTTTTCTTCTTTAGAGCAAACATTGGTGGAGGACCCTCTTTCATCCATCAAAATTGTAATGTTCTTCAAACACCCATGAGTTGACAGATTCTCAAAGTAACTCAAAGTAACTGCTCATCTTCTTTGCTAAGCAACGCTGTCATACTTCGGTAGTGCAACCTCTTTGAGATGTTTCACCCTTTTTTTGTCTTAATGTTGTTGATTTTTAGACTCTCACTCCTCTTTGTTTTACTAACCTTAATTGTATTTGTGTAGAATTTTGTATACTGTAATGTCAGATGACATTTGGGGTTAAAATCAAGTACCATGATTGCATGCATATACAGTAGCTTATTTTCATAGATCCCTAGTTATACCATAATTATTACTTTCCTTTTTATGTTGTGAATTCATAGAAATCTTTGATATCTGCCAACTCAGTTAATCATATTTTTTTTTTCTTAAGTAAGTTTTAATTCTATAGCATTTACCTTCTCTTGATAGTGAACCTATATTTTATCTTTTAAAATTCTATAGTAAATGTTTGTTTTTAGCTTTAATATAATGTGGTTATTTGTCATTTGTACTGATTTTCGAGTTTTTTTTAGGACTGATTTGTTTTTTATTTGCTCTGTTTGTTTAATTCCTTTAAGTTTTCATTTCATATGTTTGGCTTACTTTCTTCAAACAGATGACTTCACTGCCTAACTTCCGCTTTCACCTTCGAAGGTATTGGATATTTTGAGTTGTCCACACTATAGCCAGTTAGTGTAAGGCTGCCAGATTTGTTGTAGTTATTTTTATTCCAGTATCTGAATAGTTCACCACTTTTTACACATTTAGTCACTTTATAACTGGCATAAAAGAAGATGAAAAGTTTTGCTCTGTCAGTTATTTAATTGCCATACTTTGGTAAAATGAACACACTGATATGTTGATATACTTATTTGCAAATGGAGTAATACATTTGTGAGGTTAAAAATTATTGCTTGTTAGTATAGTCTGTCTTGCACATGATATTTTACCAATTGCCTATGACCATCATTGTGGGTCATTTTGAATGTTTTTAAAGTTGCTCAATGCCAGAAGTCTGGATGTCTTGTGTAAACAGCATCATCACACACATCTATCAGTATTGTAATGTCAAAGCTGCCAATATTAGCCTGGTATCAACTTTAGTAATAACTTTGGTAGAGCTTTAGTAGAGTGGTTATTGCACTGTAGTCATAAATTCAAATCAACTTAGAGAGCAGTGTTAGTGTGTCACTCAGTTTAAACTTGTTTTTGTAGAACTATCATAATTGGCTTGTAAAAACCCAATTGGTTCACTCAGTCTGTGTTAGGAACTCTAGGCCCAAGGATGGGGTGGGTTCTAAATACATTCTGGCCTCTATATTTAGTAACTTTGCTCCTGCTGGAGGGCCTAGTCCATAAGAAAATATAATATTTGCTACACCATATGAGTTCATGTGCACCAGAGCATTTTGGACATTATGCAAAATTCATGAATGATCTAGTGATTCAAACCTAGCACAGAAAATACTAGGCCTGACAGAGTTACAATTTCAGTCATTTGCAGTCTTTGTGGATTATTCACATTTGGAGCAACTTCCTTGAAGTATGCAGATCAGGTATGGAGGCAGCTTCAGGTTGGATTCTAAGTCACTAGCACACTCAGTGTGGGGCAATGTTAGCTATGATAGCAAGAGTGACCTATATCTTCCACATTGAACTTTGATGCTTTGTGGCTTTTGAAAGCTTTTTGAGGAAGGGAAAACATGTATAGGAATCCTCAGACATGTGAATGCATACTGGCATATATATATAGGGGTCCTCTGACATTGTTGTTGAGGTGAATACATGTATGGCATGTATTCACCTCCTCAACAGGTATGTGAATGTATATATGTTAAGTGGGTCCTCAAATACATTTTTGAGGAGGTGGATACATGTATAGTAATCCTTGAACATTTCAAAATTCTTAGTGTTGTTTCAAAGATATGATAGGATGTATGTGAAGTGTAGCAGATGTCATTTGTGAGAAATTGGAAAATAAGAAAGACTAATACATAGGTAGTAGGTTGGTAGACAGCAACCACTCAGGGAGGTACTACCATCCTGCCAGGTGACTGTGAAACAGAAACATGAAACTGTTTTACATGATGGTAGGATTGCTGGTGTCTTTTTTTCTGTCTCATAAACATGCAAGATTTCAGGTACGTCTTGCTACTTCTACTTACACTTAGGTCACACTACGCAAACATGTACACGTTTATTGTATACACACTCATCTGAGTTTTCTTTGATTTTATCTTAATAGTTCTTGTTCTTATTGCTTTTCCCTTTCATATCCATGGGGAAGTGGAATAAGAATCTTTCCTCCGTAAGCCATGCGTGTTGTAAAAGTCAACTAAAATGCCGGAACAATGGGCTAGTAACCCTTTTCCTGTATAGCTTACTAAAAGAAGAAGAAGAAAATCGTCAAAGTGGGATGTTTGAATGTGCGTGGATGTTGTGCGAATGATAAGAAAGAGATGATTGTAGATGTTATGAATGAAAAGAAGCTGGATGTCCTGGCTTTAAGTGAGACAAAGCTGAAGGGGGTAGGAGAGTTTCAGTGGGGAGAAATAAATGGGATTAGATCAGGGGTTTCAAATAGAGTTAGAGCTAAAGAAGGAGTGGCAATAATGTTGAATAATCAGTTATGGCAGGTAAAGAAGGAATATAAATGTATAAATTCAAGGATTATGTGGAGTAAAATAAAGGTTGGATGTGAAAAGTGGGTTATAGTAAGTGTTTATGCACCTGGAGAAGAGAGAAGTGTAGAAGAGAGAGAGATTTTGGGAAATGTTGAGTGAGTGTGTGGGGAGTTTTGAACCAAGTGAGAGAGTAATTGTGGTTGGGGATCTTAATGCTAAAGTGGGTAAAAATGTTGTGGATGGAGTAGTAGGTAAATTTGGGGTGCCAGGGGTAAATGTAAATGGGGAGCCATTAATTGAGCTATGTGTAGAAAGAGGTTTGGTAATAAGTAATACATATTTTATGAAAAAGAGGATAAATAAATATACAAGGTATGATATAGCACGTAAGGAAAGTAGTTTGTTGGATTATGTATTGGTGGATAAAAGGTTGATGAGTAGGCTTCAGGATGTACATGTTTATAGAGGGCAACGGATATATCAGATCATTATTTGGTTGTAGCTACAGTTAGAGTAAAAGGTAGATGGGACAAAAGGAAAATGGCAACAGCAAGTAAGAGAGAGGTAAAAGTGTATAAACTAAGGGAGGAGGAAGTTAGGGTGAGATATAAGCAACTATTGGCAGAAAGGTGGGCTAGTGCAAGTAGGAGTAGTGGGGGTTGAAGAAAGTTGGGATAGTTTTAAAAATGCAGTATTAGAATGTGGGGCAGAAGTTTGTGGTTATAGGAGGGTGGGTGCAGGAGGAAAGAGGAGTGAGTGGTGGAATGAAGAAGTAAAGGGTGTGATAAAAGAGAAAAAGGTAGCTTATGAGAGGTTTTTACAAAACAGAAGTGTTAGTAGAAGAGCAGAGTATATGGAGAGTAAAAGAAAGGTGAAGAGAGTGGTGAGAGAGTGCAAAAGAAGAGCGGATGAAAGAACGGGAGAGGCTCTGTCAAGAAATTTTGCTGAAAACAAGAAAAAATTTGGAGTGAGATAAACAAAGTAAGAAAGCCTAGGGAACGAATGGATTTGTCAGTTAAAAACAGAGTAGGGGAGTTAGTAGATGGGGAGCTGGAGGTATTGGGTAGATGGCGGGAATATTTTGAGGAACTTTTAAAAACACACATACAACAAATTTCCAAGAAAATCTCAAGGACAGTAGGTATATTATCTAAGATACGCTATTATGTGCCTCAACCAGCTCTCATTGCACTATATCATTCTCTTATCTACCCTTATCTCACCTATGGAATCTGTGCATGGGGCTCAGCAACATTAAATCACCTTAGACCACTCATAACCCAGCAAAAGGCTGCAGTCAGGATGATAACAAATTCCCACTCTAGACAGCATACTCCACCTATATTCAGAACCTTAAAACTACTCACCATAAAAAATATTCATACCTATTCATGTGCCTTCTACATACATAAAACTCTACATGCTAATATTAACCCTGCGCTCAGAATTCTCCTCAACAACTTTAATAGGTCCCACGAACATGACACAAGACACAGATCACTATTTGACATACCCCGAGTCCATACTAACCAATGTAAAAATTCTATGCACATAAAGGGCCCAAAAATCTGGAATTCATTACCAGTAAATATCAAGTTAACCTTGTCGGAAAATCAATTCAAGACTCTTCTCAAAAGTCACCTACTCACCCTATACTAAATACTCATACTGTAACAAACTTCCAAACCCAATATTATTTTACTTAAGAAGATCTCATTTTGATATGTTCATCCTCCTTAACACTTGTTGCAATCTCATATCATCATATTGTCATTTAAAATCTTATAGTATCATCATTTTCTTAATTTGAAATAAAATATATACCTAGATGAAACTCTAAAAACTATTTCTAGTATTGTTATTATACTAGTATAGCATCAACATACTGTAATTTGAAATAAATTCTACAACTAGATTAAACTCAACCAATTTCTCTTGTATTGTCTTTAAATAGTATGTATAACCATTTAATAATTTAAATAATATAGAACTAGAATAAACTCAATCAATTTCTTTAGCATTAAGTACTTAGTGAATAAGCCTCTAGAATAAACTGCCCCTAATGCCATGGCATGCCAGTGGCTCTCCTTGCATTACAGTTTTATAATTGTATTATATTTGTAACTACCAATAACATTGTACACTTGTAACATGCATTGAAATAAATGTCGATGAAAAGAGGGAGGCGATAATTTCATGTACTGGCCAGGGAGGTACAACATCGTTTAGGAGTGAAGAAGAGCAGGATGTGAGTGTGGGGGAGGTGCGTGAGGCATTACGTAGAATGAAAGGGGGTAAAGCAGCTGGAATTGACGGAATCATGACAGAAATGTTAAAAGCAGGGGGGGATATAGTGCTGGAGTGGTTGGTATTTTTGTTTAATAAATGTATGAAAGAGGGGAAGGTACCTAGGGATTGGCAGCGAGCATGTATAGTTCCTTTATATAAAGGAAGGGGGATAAAAGAGAGTGTAAAAATTATAGGGAATAAGTTTACTGAGTATACCAGGTAAAGTGTATGGCAGGGTTATTATTGAAAGAATTAGAGGTAAGACAGAGAGTAGGATTGCAGATGAGCAAGGAGGCTTTAGAGTGGGTAGGGGATGTGTAGATCAAGTGTTTACAGTGAAGCATATATGTGAACAGTATTTAGATAAAGGTAGAGAAGTTTTTATTGCATTTATGGATTTAGAAAAGGCATATGATAGAGTGGATAGGGAGCAATGTGGCAAATGTTGCAAGTGTATGGAATAGGTAGTAAGTTACTGAAGGCTGTAAAGAGTTTTTATGAGGATAGTGAGGCTCAGGTTAGGGTGTGTAGGAGAGAGGGAGATTACTTCCCGGTAAAAGTAGGTCTTAGACAGGGTTGTGTAATGTCACCATGGTTGTTTAATATATTTATAGATGGGGTTGTAAAAGAAGTAAATGCTAGGGTGTTGGGGAGAGGGGTGGGATTAAATTATGGAGAATTAAATGCAAAATGGGAGTTGACACAGTTACTTTTTGCTGATGATACTGTGCTTATGGGAGATTCTAAAGAAAAGTTGCAAAGGTTAGTGGACGAGTTTGGGAGAGTGTGTAAAGGTAGAAAGTTAAAAGTGAACATAGATAAGAGTAAGGTGATGAGGGTATCAAACGATTTAAATAAAGAAAAATTGGATATCACATTGGAGAGAGGGATTATGGAAGAAGTAAATGTTTTCAGATATTTGGGAGTTGATGTGTCAGCAGATGGGTTTATGAAGGATGAGGTTAACCATAGAATTGATGAAGGAAAAAGGTGAGTGGTGCATTGAGGTATCTGTGGAGACAAAAATGTTATCCATGGAGGCAAAGAAGGGAATGTACGAAAGTATTGTGGTACCAACACTCTTATATGGGTGTGAAGCATGGGTTGCAAATGCTGCAGCGAGGAGGAGGCTGGAGGCAGTGGAGATGTCCTGTCTAAGGGCAATGTGTGGTGTAAATATTATGCAGAAAATTCGAATGTGGAAATTAGGAGAAGGTGTGGAGTTACTAAAAGTATTTGTCAGAGGGCTGAAGAGGGGTTGTTGAGGTGGTTTGGTCATTTAGAGAGAATGGATCAAAGTAGAATGACTTGGAGAGCGTATAAATCTGTAGGGAAGGAAGGCGGGGTAGGGGTCGTCCTAGAAAAGGTTGGAGGGAAGGGGTAAAGGAGGTTTTGTGGGCGAGGGCTTGGACTTCCAGCAAGCATGTGTGAGCGTGTTAGATAGGAGTGAATGGAGACGAATGGTTTTGGGACATGACGATCTGTTGGAGTGTGAGCAGGGTAACATTGTGTGAAGGGATTCAGGGAAACCAGTTAATTGATTTAGTTGGACTTGAGTCCTGGAAATGGGAAGTACAATGCCTGCACTTTAAAGGAGGGGTCTGAGATAGTGACAGCTGGGAGGGACTTTTCTCAGCTGTAGTATCTGAGCTCCTCTGCAAAGACAGTGATTATGTATGAGTGTGGTGAAAGTGTTGAATGATGATGAAAGTTTTTTCTTTTTGGGGATTTTCTTTCTTTTTGGGTCACCCTGCCTCGGTGGGAGACGGCCGACTTGTTGAGAAAAAAAAAAAAAAAAAAAAATAATACATAGAAAAAATGTATTTTAAAATAACACATTCCATACCTCTAGAATCACTTATTCTTTTATGAGATATACACCACAGAAACCAGGAATAAATGCACTTAAATATGTGGAATTATTATTATTTTCACTGTGAAGTGTTCAATCTACGTATATGAATGGTCAGTGCCTGAGGAATGAGAATTAATCAGGTATGATCCAAGGAAAGGGAGGGTAGCTCCAATTCCTTCGAGGATCAAGAGCCATTCATCAGCATATCAAACGTGGGAATGTATGTCAATAGCTGTAAAAAAAACATCAAGCTCTGCCAAGTAATACATTAGATCATAAGATGAAGCCTTACTTTGTTTATTAAGTTGCAATACATAATCTTGTTGATTTGAAAGCTTCATGCATCCGTGAACTGCATGATGCCAGAAGACATGTGTGCTTGCATAACAGTATGGGTGCATCATCAGTTGTTGAAATAAAAGTTGTCCATAATCAGAGGTGTTCATTTTCTTTGGTAGGGCACTATATAATTTACTTTTTTTTCCCTCAATTCTTTAAAAAATAAATTGCAGATGCTTCTCAGTCATACCACTTTTGAGCTAACAATCTTTGCTCTGCCCACAGTTATACTTTTTAGATGCACCTTTCACAAATTTTTAAGACCCCCTTTTTTCTTGGGATGTGATGTCCCACATTTCTCACTTAATTCACTTTTTCTTAGGGAGAGGAACTGAGGAACTTTGATGCCTGGCATGATTCTGTTGCTGAATTTCAACTTTTGAAGCAGCTAGGCTTCTGGGGGTTTTCTGTCCATGAATTGCACATTAAGCCCAACACACTTTTTATAGGACTATTTGCAAGTGCTAGCAAGACCTCAGGCCCTCCCTCTAGCAGAGTCAATGGTAACGTTCTACCAAGAGCAAGTGGTAAGATATATTCTGGACTTCAGCTGTGCACATCCTCTGAGCCAATAGAAGTCCTGTATTAGTTAGTGTTTAAAGACATTGGGAAAAATTAGGAGACCTCCAAAAATATATATATAGCAGAGTATAAATCAGGTAAGAAATGCCTAATCATACAAAAATTGAAAGTGAAATGGATGATGTGTAAAGTGTTGCAATATGGTTAGGTAATATGGTACCTGTCCTTGATTTTTCCTTGCCATGCATTTCAAACACTCCGCTTGCTTTCATCAGTAGTTTCAAGTCACTGGTGATTTTTTAATAGAAAGGTTTTCCATGCTTTTGTAATTCACTGAACTAGCTATGAATCACCTGAGACTTGCAAAAGCTGGTTTTCCCCAAATACTGAAGTGTTTTGTAATGAACAATTAGGAGAGTGAGCTCATGGTACAGGTGACCATGATGATAGTCTATAAAAGCCAAGTAATGCTGAGAATGTAAATTTGCTATATACACTACATACATTATTCATATAGGTACTGAACATCAGAATTTAGGCTTCAGATTATAATTAGAACACTAACGAGCTTGAAGAGCTCTTTGGTGATAATTTAATAATAAAGATGTATTAGATGGGAAATGGCCAGTGTTATAAAAGAAAAAAAGGTATTAAGAATCTGGTGCTTTTTGAATGGCCTAAATTATCTTTTGCATTTTTTCTTTCATTTACCTCACAACTCTATTTTTTAACAAAGTGAGGCTTTTATTACTACTGCATTAATATGGCTTTTTTTAACTTTGGAGAAAAATCAACTTATACTGAATATTAATTTATAATACATAGAATAGATATTTAAGATGTGCTGCCCATTTTGTTTTTATATGTAATGAGAATTCTATTTTGTACTATGTTAAGAAATTCTTTGGCTGTGTTTACCTGTGTTTCTGGGAGTTGAGCCCCAGCTCTTGGGCTGCACCTCTTAACCAATGATCATCTAGTGTGATGCATTCCTAACCTCCTGGATTGTATTGTTTTAAAAGCACAGTACATTTGAATTCATGTATAGTTTTCCTTTTATATTTGCCATCCATATGTTTAATTTCCATTTATGGCCCATTTCTTACTGAGCCATCCTTTTCTCTCACAAAATTAGTCTTTATCCACCTTGTTGTCTCAAAGGGAGGTTCCTTGACACTGGTGAGGGACTCTGATCTAAGGAATTGGTCCTGACTTTCCCTATTATGGATCTAACTGGATTGCCTCCCATTCACCAGGAACTGTATGACCCCTACAGGTTTAACACTCCCCATGAATGTAATAATAGTAATAATAATATAATTGATATATCTGAATGTAGCACAAGAACAGATTCTTGAAGTCTGTTCTCGTAGTTCAAGTTTCCGATGTAAAGCCTCAGAAAAATCCTCAAGTTTTCTTCCATGTTTAAGATGTGGATTTCATGTTTGTATTGCATATTCTTAACTTGGGCAGCTAAATTTTTAATATTGTAAAAGAAGTAGTGCAGGCTGAAACTGAGGTTAAAGTAAGATTATGATATTTCTGATCCAAAGGATGTAAAATAAATACAAGGAGGAAGTGAACAAAAAACAAAATGCAGAAAACTGTAATACTACAAGCCATTTTTACATCCCAAGAGAAACACGAACATTAGTGGTTTACAAAACTTGACAGGTAGATGAATCGGACACATTTGCATGTTGTAAATGTCCTAGTTGGAGATTCAAATGTGTCCTGTCACACACGGCTAATGCATTGCCATATGTCATGTATGTTATAATTAAAGTTTGTTTGTAGCAGACAAACTAACCTAGCCTCATTTACATCTATTAAGATTTTTTTAAAATGCATGGGTTTGAGAAGGACTTGCCTATTAAGGGCCAGTAGGCCTGCTGCAGTGTTCCTCCTTTATTATTTTCAACATACCAAATGTTTACATTTGGAGGAAACTGAAGAAATTCATTACCTGATCATTGTTTTGTTGCCTAGTTAGTGGGGACAGGTTTGAAGTAAATGGTGTCCCCTAAATCTGAAAATGGTATTATGGAATCTGAAAGTGGTGTTCCAGTATTTATAATATGAAAACACAGTTCTTACAAGGTAATCTAATCTTGCTAGATTTACATAAACTGTGATGCCCCACAAACCTAATTCTTATTATTATTATTATCATTATTGTTATTCATTATTATTATTATTGTTATTTAATAAGAAGCTATACAACTGCAGCATAGCAAAATGCAGAACTAGGAAAGCAAATAAAACAAATAACACACCTAAACAATGATATAAAACATTAAAATCAACCAGTGAATATTAATGGAAACCTACGACTAAGAGAAAGTAGTGTAATTATTTTCAAAACATTGCGTTTAAAAATATAAACATAATAATAATAATAGTTTATTTAGACATGGTACAATGATACATAGTTAGGTAGACATGATACATAGGTATAAATGAGATGTACATAAGGAACCATAAAGGCCAGAAGCACATGCCATGGTTGATGAAGTTATATGAATTAAGTAATATGCAAAACAAAACAAACTTTATTTCTATAAGTGAAATACAGTTTTTACACAATTAGGGTGATTGACAAATATAAATATTTTATAGGAAGCTCTTTGTTATGAAAAGCATTTTGGGCATTCAGTAGTTTACATGAATGTGAAGGAATATAAATGAATGGTTCAGAGAACCGACAAGTTGATAAATTAGACACATGTGCAACACTTGGGTATCTTTATTGAGGAAAACGTTTCACCACACAGTGGCTTCACGATTCTCCTTTGTATGGACTGATGAAGCCACTGTGTGGCGAAACGTTTTCCTCAATAAAGATACCCAAGTGTTGCATATGTGTCTAATTTATCAATGTGAAGGAATGTAAAACAAAACTTATACAAATTCTTTTGAGATTCAATATTATTTTTTTGTTTTCTTCCTCCTTGTGCTGCCTCTCTCAATCTGCCTTCTTTTATTTGCTTTACTTTACCTTCCTCTCTCAACATGCCTACCTTTATTTGCTTTACCATACCTGTCTCTCTCAATGTGCCTGCCTTTATTTACTTTATTATACCTGCCTCCCTTGTGCTGCCTTTCTCCTGTTACCTTAATTTTTGCTGCCTTTCTCCTGCTGTCTCCATGCACTTACCCATCTCCTCCAGCCTTGCTCCTGCTGGCTCTCTCATACTGCCTTTCTCCTGCTGCCTCCCTCATACTACTATCCTCCTGCTCCTTCCATGCACCTTTCTCTCTCCTGCTACCTCCCTCCACCTGCCTGTTTCTTGCTGCCTCGTTCCACCTGCTTATTTCCTGCTGCCTCCCTCCACCTGCCTATTTCCTGCTGTCTCCCTCCACCTGCCTTTTCCCTGCTGCCTCTGTCTCCTGAATTCCCTTCACCTGCTTCTCTCATGCTGCCTCTTAGTGTCTCCTTCCTGTTGCCTCCTTATACCTGCCTTCTGCTACTTCCCTCCTGCTGCCTCCATGCACCTGCCTCTTCTATTGCCTCCATGCACCTGCCTCTTCTATTGCCTCCATGCACCTGCCTCTTCTATTGCCTCCATGCACCTGCCTCTTCTATTGCCTCCATGCACCTGCCTCTTCTATTGCCTCCATGCACCTGCCTCTTCTATTGCCTCCATGCACCTGCCTCTTCTATTGCCTCCATGCACTGCCTCTTCATTGCCTCCATGCACCTGCCTCTTCTATTGCCTCCATGCACCTGCCTCTTCTATTGCCTCCATGCACCTGCCTCTTCTATTGCCTCCATGCACCTGCCTCTTCTATTGCCTCCCTCCACCTCTCTCTCCTGTTGCCTCCCTCCACCTCTTTCTCTCCTGTTGCCACTCTCCACTTGTCCCTGCTGCCTCCTTCCTTCTACCTTGCTGTATGTTTTAATAGGATGTACTCTACCAGGTTTGAGTACCAGGCAGTGCCTTTCATGTGACATATACAGTAATCTAGTTTTAATAAGTTTTAACAGGGAAATAGATTAATTATCAAATATCATAATATTATATGCTTCAAAGGTCTCTCAAACTGATTGCTCAAATTGCATTTCAAATTCTGCCCAAAAACAAGAACATAAATAAAAAAAGCCATCGTATCAGTTTAAGCAGTAACTAAGAGGTATAACTATGGGGTTTTCCATGTACGATAAACTACATATATAATGTAATGCTTTGCACTGGCCTGGAGTTTTACTACTTGCTTGCCATGAGTTCTAACCCCACTCATACTATGGTTTGTTTGCAATCATGTTATTATGATTTTGTGAGTCATTAAACTGTCTTTCAATAGTGGAATGCCAACCTTGGCCAGTGGTGGAGCTTTATTATTATGTAGGAAGCCCGTAACTTCATGAGCTTCCTGATCATGGGAAAAATGGATACCTCACAATCTCCCATTCAGTTACTGACCAGATACAATAGTATTCTGAGCAATGTATACATGAACCATAGAGCCACATTAATTAATGGTCCACAGCACTGTGATAGCAAACAGTCTAGAACAGTAGGCTACTTTGTGATATTTAACATTGTTGTTGACTTCTGCATACTGTACTAGTAAAATAAGTTCTCATAGCAAATAATAATCAATAAAATCTCTCTATATGTGTATATAGTGGTTCATATACAATATCATGTGGCTGTATTTTGTTATAAAAGGGATTTTACAAAAAATGCGTTTCGTAAATACATTTATACGATGAATTACTGTATAAATTTTTGTCATGTTTTTCCATTGAAATACTGTGATATGGCATCTCACAAATACATACAGTACTTTGTCAATACTATTTAAATTAAAAAGAATTATCGGTATCCTCTTTGATTGGGCCGTATAAGTCTTTTTCATTTTATTAGGATTGTTATTTTTCTGTACTACATTACATTAGTATATTTTTATTTTAAAAAACTGTATAGGTATTCTTTCTAGTTGGCAAAGAAGTCTTACTCAATTTTTTAGTGTACCAGATATTTTCATTCTTTTTTAGAGTGCTCTATTATTTGCCATTCCACTATAGCATATTAGGATGTTTGTCATAACATAAATCAAGCATGAAAATTGTGATATTGGTGTTTACATATAGACAGAAATAGGTTAGATCCAAGAGTAGATGAGTTTTATGGATATAGTCACTGAGATTGCTTGATAGAAAGAGACTAGGAGGCACTGTTCTGTTTTAATGTAGCATTTTTATATGAATATTTTACTAGTGAGTTGCTTATAGTTGAGCATGTCAAAGAATTGGCTCTTAAATTTTGTATTTATTATGATATTATAATAATAGAGTACTGTGAAATATGTGTTAGATTGGAGTGAGTAGGGACAATTGTTTTTTTAAAATTTGACATGGTGTTGGAGTGTGAACAAGTTAACGTTTATAAAGTTAGCATTTATGAAGGGATTCAAGGAAATTAATTAACCAGTCTCTCCATAATCTCATATTATAAATTAATGGATAATGAGATAATAGATAATGATAATTTCTTAGGACCATCAACAGGGAGACCAAGAGACTTAAAATGATGAAGAGAGAACATTACAACATATTTATTCAGTAATGAAGTAAGAGCAAGAGAGGAGTCTAAGTGGAGGGGGACGGTGTGCTTTACCTTAATCACTGGTAACCTTTAAAAGTCCCCTGAATATGTCACACCCAAATGCTGAAGATAGAGTACAAAGAGTACAGTGATGGAGTGAGTGATAAGTGTTTCTTCTTTTTTGGGTCACCCTGCCTTGGTGGAAATAAGTAAGTAAGTAAGTTTATTCAGGTATACACAAATACATTTACATAGATTATCATACATAGCAGCATATGTGTAGCGAACCTAGGATAAGCCAAAAAAAAGTCAAGACAGAGTGACTTATTTCCATTGGGGTCCTTTAGAAACAGCCGATGTGTCAAAAAAAAAAGATAACCAAGAAACAAATAATATAAAACATGGTTTTATAACTGGAATAAATCACTGGAAAATTAAACAAATATATTTTATAAAGTACATGCTGAAGATGCAATGGCACTCTGCTACTGTAACTAAGAAAAGATAATTACATAGTGGCCATTCAAGGACATACCTTGATACTGGTGATGGAATGGGAGCTACCCTCCCCTTCTTTGGATTAAACCTGTTTATCTCCCATTCCCTAAGCCCTTTACAGGTTTATCCGATCTTTTAGAGGGCTGTAATGAAGTAAAGAGCAATGTGCTGTTGTTGCATACACAAGTGTTGAGATGGTAGAATAGAGCTTTCAAAAAAGTACCCTATGTTATTACAGTGGTTGAAGAGAAGTATATTACAGTACTAAAGGTGAGCAAAAACTCTAATAATAATAATAATAATAATTTTCTCCATGGGGAAGTGGAACAGAATTATTCCTCCATAAGCCATGCGTGTCGTAAGAGTCGACTAAAATGCCGGGAGCAAGGGGCTAGTAACTCCTTCTCCTGTATACTACATTACTAAAGTTAAAAAGAGAAACTTTTGTTTTTCTCTTTGGGCCACCCCTGCCTTGGTGGGAAATGGCCGATTTGTTGAAAGAAGAAGAATAATTTTATTTTGACATGATACATAGTTGTACAATGGAATATAATAGTTGAGTGTACATATCAAAAGCTCCTTGTATGCAGAGCATTTCGGGCAAACTTAATACTAGTATTAAGTTAAGATTAATTAGGCTATAACAGATTAAGTGGCCATTAGGTGAGTTGCAGTGAGTACAAGAGAACTGAGTATTAATAGGTAATGCTATATGGCTTTAATAGGTCTTGTAGAGAAGTTATAGTAGTGAATAATTACAGTTTTTTAATTATTTTATAAAAATTACAGTATTATAATAGAACAATTTAAACTATAATATGAAGTACAATTGAATATTTATAATGGAGACAGTATACCCAACATTCACTGGTGGATGTTTTTTCTGGCCACAGGTAAGGCTATATCTATATGGTCACTCATCCATTTACTGGTAAAGTCCAATGCTGCTTAACCAAACTAATTAAACTGAACTCGCCATCCACACTGTACATCATATTAAGCAAGCTTATTTATTATTTTTTTTAATAAAGCTGATTTAATTGTTTCATACAGGTGCAATAAAACCACAATAGGTAAGCAAGCAACTATAATCAATTGTGTATAAATAACATGTAAAAGGATATAATGATAATGGTAATGGTAAAGGCACTGAAGTGCAGTTTAAGAAAATTAATTTGTAACGTAATTGTAGCACAGGCTACAATTAGTGTTCTTATATCAGCAGTGGAAACAGGAAGCATTACATACAAGCACTCCTAAGATGATGTATTGTTGATATGTTTAATTAGTAGGTTTATTAGGTTTACAGCCAATCGACTATATGAAGGTCATTAAGGAAGTATATCACCTGTACATTTCCAGTTAATGATACCTTAATCCCTAATACTATATAAATATTATATAAGGATTAAACCTATGTAGTAAGTTGGTAGACAGCAACCGCCCAGGGAAGTACTATCGTCCTGCCAAGTGAGTGTAAAACGAAAGCCTGTAATTGTTTTAATTGATGGTAGGATTGCTGGTGTCTTTTTTTTCTGTCTCATAAGCGTGCAAGATTTCAGGTATGTGTTGCTACTTCTACTTACACTTAGGTCACACTGCACATGCATAGACAAGCATATATATACACATGCCCCTCTGGGTTTTCTTCTATTTCCTTACTAGTAAAGTAAAGTAAGTAAATTTTATTTCATTGTAATTTTACATAGTGGAGGACGGGAGGGGGAAGGTGGATATATGCTAGTGTTTGGAGAATCCTTCCATTAACACTCGGTAAAGTTCTTTTCTGGGTTTACTGGCCTTTTTCTTTGAATGCTACACCCCCCTGCATAATCTACACTCCTGCATGAATGCTCACTCCCTGCATGAATGCTACACTCCCCTGGCAATTGCCTACTACACTCCCTGATCCTTGCTACACTCCTGCATCCTTGCTCCCCCCTGCACCCTTGCTCCCCCCCTGCATCTTTGCTTCACTCCCTGCATGAATGCTACCTCCCTGCATGCCTACTACCCCCCTGCACCCCCCCCCCCCCCCCCCCCCCCCCGGGGGGGGTGTAACCCCGAAAATCCCTGTTGCTCCTCCCTGCATCCTTCTACCTCCCTGCATCCTTGCTAATCCCCTGCATTTTGTTTCACCCCGCATGAAGCTAATCCCTGCATGCCTCTACCCCCCGCATCCTTGCTACACCCCTGCATCCCACTCCCGCATCCTTGCTACACTCCCTGCATCTTTGCTACACCCCTGCATCCTCACACTCCCTGCATCCTTGCCACCCCTGCATCCTTGCTACACTCCCTGCATCTTTTGCTACACCCCCTGCTTTTGCTACACTCCCGCATGCCCACCCCCTGCACCCTTTGCTACACCCCTGCATCCTTGCTACACCCCTGCATTTTTTGCTACACCCCCCTGCATTGCTACACCCCCCATGCCTCTACACTCCCTGCATCCTTTGCTACACTCCCTGCATCCTTGCTACACCCCCTGCATCCTTGCTACCTCCCTGCATCCTGCTACACTCCCTGCATCCTTGCTACACCCCCCTGCATCTTTGCTACACCCCCTGCACTCTTGGGAAACACTCCCCATCTTTGCTACACTCCCTGCATCCGCACCCCCCCTGCATCCTGCCACACCCTGCACCCTTTGGGCACACTCCCTGCATCCCTGCTACACTCCTGCATCCTGCTACACTCCCTGCATCTTTGCTACACTCCTGCATGCCTGCTACACCCCCCTGCATGCCTGCCCCCTGCATAAATGCTCACCCCCTGCATAATGCTTCACTCCCGCAATTCTCTTACCACAGCTTTCTTGGGGGCCCTGGTGGCTTATTTAGCAGTTCAAGCACTAAAAACAGTGAAAATGACAATATACTGGTATGAATGCGTGTGTGTGGTCGCCTGCTTGAAAAAACAATATGACCCCTGAGTGCTAAAAAGGCCCGGGCGCCGGCGGACACGTCCGGTACGATTGTTAACGAAGAAAAAATTTCGAAAATCACAATCAAATTTTTTACGTTAAAAAGGTTATCAAAAATAACGTAAGATGATACATCGAAAACCGGTACCCCCGAAATTAGGGTTTTGGGGATTAAACTGCTTTTGTTTATTTTTCTTTTTTTTGGGGGGGAAATGAAACCAGGAATTTCTTGGGAAAAAAAGCCTGCGGGCCCTTAGAGCACTAAAATTTTGGAAAAAAGGGGTTAGTAATTTTTAAAATTTATTTATAAAAAATAAAGAGATTTTTGGTTTTCTTGGCTTTATTTGGTGGTAGGGGGTTTTTTGAAAGAAGTTTAAAACTGATTTTAAAAAATTACATAGATGAATGGTTCAGAGAACCGATTTTTATAAATTAGACACATATCAACATTTGGGTATCTTTATTGAGGAAACGTTTCCCACAAGGGCTTATCAGTCCAATACAAAGAAAAAGGTGTAAGGAGAGTGATTTTTGAGGTAATAAATCCCTCGGCCTGGAGTCGATGTGTTCAGTCCATCAATCTTGTAAAAAATGACAGATATGTCCGTAGAGGTGGCTTATATACTGTAGTTAGGTGGGGTGAAGAAGCAGGAGGCGGGTAAAGGTCATCTTATAAATCAGTATACTGACATTAAGAGGGACGAAAAGGAATAAAAAAAAAGCAACGGGACTATGAAATTAAAGTTGTGGGGATTCAAAACCAACCCAAAAGTTTTTCCAGGTTTATAGAACAAAAGTTAGATAAGATAGTCCCCTTAAAAATAATTTTGGGCATCTTACTGACAAGGAGAATGATATGTGCCTATTTTTAATAATTATTTTCTTTCGGTTTTCACACAGGAAGACATTAATAATATCCCAGTAATTAATTTACAGAGGCCCAGAAGAAGATAAATTATGTAAACACAGTCACTAGCGAAATGTTAAAAAAAGCTGGACCGACTGAAACAAATAAATCCCCGGGTCCTGATGAGCTTTTTGCAAGGGTTTTTACATAAAATGGAACCTGTAAACCCAAATTCTAACATTTTTAATTTATCTCTTCAAACAGGTGTGTAGTGTCTGATATGTGGAAGATGGCTAAGTAAATTCTTTTTTAAAGCAGGGGACAAGTCACTACTCGTCAAATTACCAATAACCCTTTGACCTAAATGTAAAGAAATTACTAGAGTCAATTATAGCTGATATTATTGGGAACCCATCTAGATAACCATAATTTGATTAATGATACCCAGCATGGATTCCCCGAGGGGCCGTTCCTGCCCATCTAATTTATTAACCTTCTTCAGTAAAGCTTTGGGGCTTTGATCACGATAAAGAATTCGATATTGTTTATTTAGACTTTAGTAAGGCTTTTGATAGAGTCCCCACCAGAGACCGTTAAAGAAAGGGGGCAGCTCAGGGCATTGGGGAAAAGTGCTGTCATGGATCGAGCCGGGTCACCAATAGGAAGCAGAGAGGTATAAATGGGGTTAAATCCGAATGGGGACTTGTAACAAGTGGTGTTCCACAGGGATCAGTCTTAGGCCCATTGTTATTTAATATATATCAATGACCTTGATGAGGGAATTACTAGTGATAGGGAAAAATTCCCCTAACGAAATAGGTAGGATAATTGATTCAAACATAGATGTCATAGAACTTCAGGAAGATTTAGACAAACTTAATTCGGTCAGAAAAGGGCAGATGCAGTTCAATTTTAGATAAATGCAAGGTTCTGAAGCTCGGGAGGTCCATAACCCAAGCACTTATAAGTTAAATAACGTAGAACTT
>WNWK01002907.1:180000-188973 GCA_009830355.1 Cherax destructor | reverse complement strand
AAAATGTCTCCCTGGAGGGTGTTTGGGGGTCCACGCCCCCGCGGCCCGGCCATGACCAGGCCTCGTGGTGGATCGGACCAACCCCACGTGCTGGCCGCACGAAAACCAACGTACGAACTACAGCCACGCTGGTCATGTACTGACTTGAGGTACCTGTCAGCCCCCTTTGAAGACAATCAGGGGTCTTGGGGGAAAAGGGGGTCTTGAAGACAACCGGGGTCTTAAAGAAAACCGGGGGGTTAAAAGACACCAGGGTCTTGAAGACAGCCAGGGTCTTGAAGAAAACCAGGGATTTAAAGACGCCAGAGGTCTTGAAAACTGACGGGTCTTTGGTAATCTCCCGTATGTATGCTGGGAGGCAGTTGAACAGTCTTGGGCCCCTGACACTTATTGTTTTTTTCTCTTAGTGCCAATGGCGTCCTGCTTTTTCACTTGGAACGTTCCCCGTCTGCCAAGTTTTTTTGTTTTCGTATGGAGTGATTTCCGTGTGCAGATTTGGGACTAGCCCCTCTAGTGTTTCAAATGTAAATTATGATGCATCTTTCTCGCCTGTGTTCCAAAGTACGGTCGGGGACTTCAGCCGTTCCAAGAAATTGAGGTGAAAGTTCTCTGAATTTCTCGATCCAGACTTGGGTCACTGCCGACAAGATAAAGAAAATATGCAACTTTGGCTATCGCCGATAAACCACTGGTGGGCGAAACGTCTGTAAATAAAGGTATTCAGATTTTCCATGTGTCTAATTCCTTATTGTCGATCTGCAGTTTCGCCTGCCTTAAATGGACAATTAATCCCAAAGTAAACACTGAAGAATCAGAATATAGTTAGTCATTGCTTGATTCACGAAATCGAAACATGATTGTCAAAGGTACGGGGGTTTTTAACCCATATGGATGAATCTTTTGTAGTCAGCTGGCCCAGTGGTTAACCACTGGCCTCGGTTCAACCCCCGCCCGTTCCGTGGTTAGTTATAGCTCTTGTCTATGAGCCAGCAATACAACTGGCCAGTTCTTCAACGTTCAACTACTGCAGATTGAAAACTGTCGAGAAAATGTAGCAAACTAGATTTAGAAAAACAGGTGAGGCACCAGGACATTTTAAAAAACGTTTCGCTCGTGGGACCTAGATCCTTCAACACACAGAGGTTAAAAAGCCCGTATATATAGGGGGGAGAGTGGGGTGTGGGTGACACAGAGTGACCTAAAGAATGCCCGTTGGGTTGAGGACAAGTAAACAATGGGATCACGTGACTCCTGTGCTGTCCTAGTGTTTGACGTGTTTTAAACCCAAATTTTTGGGGGTATCTATTCCAAGGTTCATCCCCAAACTAGATCCCGATATCTTTTTGGAATATTTTTTACGATATCAAAAATGGATGTGTCAACTGTAATGACAAAATGGGGTAGTTCGATGAACAGTCTCACACAATGGAGCTATTAAGTTTCCCCGGAATGTCTAAATATTGGGGGCGTTCTGTATACCCCCCTAAATGTCTTTCCCCTCTATCAAATTTATCATCCAAATAACCTTAATCTTAATTATATACCTTATGCTAGCTTAAGGCTTTTACTAGTCTTAAGATTTTAAACCCTAGTGGCTAAAGCCCCACTTCACACGGTGACGGTCTGGGTTCGATTCCCAGCGAGGGTAGAAACTTTGGACGTGTTTCCTTCACTGGTTGTCCTGTTCACCCATCATAAAATGGTACCTGGGTGTTAGTGGACTGGTGGGGGTCGCATCCGGGGTGTTAGTGGACTGGTTGGGTCATCCGGGGAAAAACTGACCTTTTTTCGGGAAATGTCAGTAAAAAGGGGGGCTTTCTATATAGTATTGTCATTGTTCAGCTATGGTCTGTATACCTTGTACATGTACTGGTAGAAATAAAGATATTATTATTATTATTATTATTATTATTATTATTATTATTATTTTTAAAAAGAATAATAAGGTAATATAATTGATTGCTCTTATATACAGTTTCTTAGATGTTTCCCAAAGTAAATTTAGAAGTTACTTTGAGGTTCAGCCCTTTAAACACACTGTTTTAAAAAGCAACAAAATGCATGTCACGAGGCTGTTTTGTCAAAAAATTCAAACTTCAACAAATAAACAAACATATTAACTGGGATAATACACATCATAATTTTGGTGATATACACTGGGAAGAAATATGTGAAGATGGATTTGAACCAGTAACTGGGGGGGGTGAGCCCGGGGGCTAGAAGTGTGCTCTAGTTAAAAAATGAGAAGATGCAAGTTAGAAAGAGAAGGCGCCCCCCAACAGACAAGACGAAGAACCCGAACTTTTTGGCTACAAGGAGAAAAACACCAGAAAGGGGAACTGGAAAATACTGGCGGAAACTGGTGTATCTTACGGGTCCAGGAGGCACCGAAAAATTCATAAAAAAAACTGAGAAATAAATATTTTTTCACATATCAGGGTTAAAAACCATTTAAAAATTCAAGTTAAAACCCAGGGTCAAAAAAAGGGTTAAAAATCGGGTTTAAAAAACCGGGGTTAAAAACCCAGGGTTCCGGGGTTAAAAACTACCTGCAGTATCAGAGTCTTGCTTAACCTTTTTTCCCCTGAATTATAAAAATATCTGTTTGTTCTCATTTGTTGAACTGTCCTTCCTAGGAATAAGGAATACATTTATTCATGAAAAAAATCATAATAATAAATTTCAAAAAATATAATGGTGGGAACTCAGGGTCCACCGGTTTGGGGAAAAAAGTGGGGTTATAGGTGTATAAAATTTCAGTTAAAAACTTTTTATTCAGTTATACACTACTGACATTGATTGATAGGATAAAGATAGAAATGTTAAAAGCAGGTGGGATTAGTTTTAGAGTTGTTGGTGTTATTATTTTAAATGTAGGGAAAAGAGGGAAAGATACCTGGGATTGGCAGAAGCATGCATAGTTCCTTTATATAAAAGGGAAAGGGGACAAAAAAAGGGGTAAAAATTATAGGGGGAAAAAGTCTGTTAGTATACCTGGTAAAGTGTATGGTAGAGTTATTATTGAAAAAATTAAAGTAAGACGGAGATAGGATACAGATGAACAAGGAGGCTTTGGGGTGGTAGGGGGTGTAGACCAAGTGTTTACAGTGAAACATATAGGTGAACAGTATTTGGATAAGGGAAAGAGGTTTTGTGGTTTATGGATTTGGAAAAGGGTATGACAAGGGGGATGGGGGGCAATGTTGCAGATGTTAAAAATTTTGGAATAGGAGGTAGGTCACTGAAAGCAGTGAAGTTTTTTTACGAGGATAGTGAGGCTCAGGTTAGGTATGTAGGAGGGGGACATTATTTCCCAGTAAAGAGGCCTTAGGAAGGATGGGGATGTCACCATTGTGGTTCAATATATTTATAGACAGGGTTTAAGAAAAGTGAATGGGGGGTCTTGGCAAAGGTGTGGGGTTAAAGATAAAGAATCTAACAAAAGGTTTGGGAGTTGTCACAGTTGCTCTTTGCTAAACACTGTGATTTTGGGAATTCTGAAGAGAATTTGCAGAGGTTGGGGATGAGTTTGGTAGGGCATGCAAAAAAAGGGAATTAAAATAAATGAAATTAAAATGAATAATGATGAAAGTTTTCTTTTTTGGGGCCCCATGCCAGGGGAGCGAATGTTTAATAAAAATAAAATAAATATATATATATATATATATATATATATTTTTTTGTCTGCCTAATAGGTAAAACTGTTCAAATAGCAAAAACCTTGATTTTCCCCATAAGAAAGCATGTAAAAAAGTAGATCGTTCTCTCGCGTATCGCTAGATCTACTTTTGGAGCTTCCCAAAACGTGCTCTTTGGGGGCACTCCGGGGAACGTAAATCTACTTTCGGGCACTCAAGAAGTGATCTCGTTTGGACAGTTAAGGGGTTAAAAGTACCATAATATAACTCATCATGAATAAAAGAATGAGGTTTGAAAAAAAAATTCGGGCATGGCACATCACAAGAAGTTTGAGGTGTTTCTTTTGTGTGGGGCGAACTCCAAAGTTGCCAGATTCACAATCAAGTAGGTTTTAGAAAGTGAAGGTCCCCCAGATTTCTGTGGCCCCCAACTGTTCCAGTACATTGCTATAGTTATAAAAAAACTGGACCTAAATTCCGACTACCACCATCCCACTCTACCCCCCTACCCAAATGCTCCCAAATTACTACCACCACCACCACATTTCCCCACCACTACTACTACCACCACTACTACCACCCCCCTACTACTACCACCACCACTACCCCCCTACTCCACTATCCACCACTACTCCCTATCCACCACTACTCCACACTACCACTACCCCCCAAACTCCACCCCACACTACTACCACCCCCACCTACCATCCACCACTCCACACTTTCCACTTACCACCACTACCACTACTCCACTTACCACCATTTACCACTACTCCACTACCACCACAATCCACCACCACACTACACCACCACTCAAATTCCCCACTACCACCATATTACCACTATCCACCACACCACCACTACTACCACTATACCACCACTACCCACTATACCACCACTACTACTCCCACCACCACTACCCCACTACTACCACTATACCACCACACCCCACAAACCCCTTTCCCAAAACATGAATTATACATGGTGTGTAAATTCATTTTTCTCTCACGAAATTCAAAAATTTCAACAAATTGGTTTTCAGGACAAAACATTTATCCCCATTCTAAAAAACCTTCCTTCCTTCACTTCCTTCTTTTGCCCCTTCCTTCCTTTGTTTCTTCCTTCCTTCTTTCCTTCCTATCTTTCCTTCCTTCTTTCTTCCTTCCTTCTTTCTTTCCTTCTTCCTTTCCCTATTTTTCTTCCTTCTTTCCTTCCTATTTTCCCCTTCCTTCCTTCTTTCCTTCCTATCTTTCTTCCTTCCTTCCTTCTTTTTTTCCTTCCTTCTTTCCTTCCTATTTTTCTTCCTTCCTTCTTTCCTTCTTATCTTTCTTCCTTCCTTCTTTCCTTCCTATCTTCCTTACTTCCTTCTTTCCTTCCTATCTTCCTTTTTTTTTTTTTTTAAACTTCCTTTTTTCCCTTCCTATTTTTTCCCCTTTACCCTTTTTTCCTTCCCCTTCTTTCCTTCTTTTTCCTTTTTCCTTCCTATCTTTTTTTTTTACTTCCCTTTTTTTTTCCTTCTTTTTTCCCTTTTTTCCTTCCTATCTTCCTTCTTTCCTTCCTATCTTTTTTCCCTTCTTTATTTCCTTCTTTCTTCCTTCTTTCCTTCCTATTTTCCCTTTCCCTTTTTCCTTTCCCTATCTTTCTTCCTTTTTCCCCCATTTTTTTTTATTTTTTCCCTTCCTTTTTCCTTCCCTTTTATCTTTCCCTTCCCTTCCCTTTTCCTTCCTTTTTTCCCTTCCTTCTTTTTCCTTCCCTTTTATCTTTCTTCCTTCATTTTTTCCCTTTCCCTCTATTTTCCCTTTTTCCTTCTATCTTTCTTCCTTCTTTCTTTCTATCTTCTTTCCCTTTCCCTATTTTCCCTTTCCCTTTCCCTTTTTCCTTCCTATCTTCCTTCCTTCCGCTACATTATTTTCTTCCTTCTTCGTCTCTCCCACACTGGGGGACTATTCCCTCAAACACAGTCAATTTTTCAAGTGCAAATGAGTCCAAAAACCTAAACCAGTTAAAACGAAACGTCGGGAAAAAGTGACGAGACATAGGGGACATCTTTATTCAAAAAAGGTTAGATTTATCACTGGAAAAGCCTATCCACTGGACGGAGGATCGAGCCCACACAAGCCCTGGAGCTGACAGACTTACACAATATTGTTTTTTTATACAAAACACCCCAAGGAAGGACATTATTGAAAAACTCAAGATATGAATGACTCTGAGTGAAAAAAGAGATGAATGGGGGAGACTCGAACCGTGGTCCTGGCGCAGCAGGCCCAAACGCTCTACCACTGAGCCACAAAGGTTATAATAGGAAGATTTTCACTTCACACTTCTGTGACATGCATGTATCAGAAATCCACGGTGACACCCCGTCTCGACCCACAGTAACAGAAGCTTTCTTGTATGTACATTTATTCACTGACCTCCTGGTCTACCTGGGTCTCCTGGTGGGTATTCCGAGGGCCAACGCCCCCGGCCCCTTCGACCAGGCCTCGCGTTGGATCGGGCCTGATCAAATATCTGTTACTGCTGGCCACACATAGTCCAATCGGACCACAGCCCGGCTGATCCACCCACTCTAAGTATCTGTCCAGCCCCCCTGAAGGCAGCCCGGGACCTATTGGTAATTCTTTATCATGGTGGGGGGCTGTTGAAAACTTGGGCCCCCTATACTTATTTGTTTTCTCTTAGTGTACCAGTGGCCCCCTCTTTTCTTGGGGGCATTTTGTCGCCTGCCAAGTCTTTTACTTTGGTAGGGGGGGATTTCTGTGTGCATATTAGGGACCAGTCCCTCCAGAATTTTCCCAGGTGTATATTATGATATTCTCCCCCTGCGCCCCAGGAGTACAAGTCAAGTGTTTCCCAATTTTCCCAGTAGTTAAGGTGTTTGAGGGAATTATACTGCAAAAGGGGTTATTGCATTCTCTAGATCTGCAATTTCACCTGCCTTGAATGGGGATGTTAATGTACAGCAGTATTCTAGCCTAGAGAAACACAAGTGTTTTAAAAAAGAATCATCTTTGGGCGGCATCTTTTTTTGAAAGTTTCATTATCCATCCTATCAGTTTCCTCCAGATGTGATATGGCATTTTGGGGCCCTTAAGGTAAACCCTCAGACTTTCCCCTCCCAGGTCCCTCACATTATTTTTCCGCTCTATTGTATGATCGGGTTTTGTATACTCAGTTCAGTTATCTCCCCCAGTTTTCCATAACGGTAGTTGGAATATTCTTCTTGAACATCATATTGTTCTCTGTTCCCCATTGGAAAATTTGGGTTTTTATATTTTTTGAAGGTTAAACCCGTGTCCTCAATGGTGAAGTCTCTGCAGTTTATATTGTCTGCAAAGGATAACCTTTTTCACTATGGCAGTTTCCCGATTTAACTCTGTTTACCACTCTCTTTTTTCGATTGGTTAGAAAGTTAAAATCCATCTGCCCTTGCCAGTTATTCCTTTCCCGTATTTTGCCCCTGTTCCCATGATCCCCTTTAAAAGACTTTTAAAGTCTGTGTATATTAATCTGCATTCTTTTTTCTTCAGTGCATCCAAGACCATATCATAGTGATCCAGTAGTTGCAGAACAGGGCGACCTGCTCTAACCCCATGTTGACCTGGATTGTGCTTTTTGGAGAATCAAGTGGTTTACAATCTGCTTCTTAGAACTTTAAAATTTTTTATGATATGGGACGGTAGCTAATGTTTTCCCCCCTTTTAAAGGTGTGGCTATATCCGTTTTTTTTTGTGATGTGATTTCACCCATGTCTAAGCTCCTTCCCCATGGTAACTTGGCCACGTGAGGGGGGTTTCTTGCAGTTCTTAATGAACACAGAGTTCCACGAGTCTGGGCCTGGGGCTGAGTCATATATTCTATAAACTCAAATTAAATCTTAATGAACAACTGTCAACGTATAAATAGAAAAAAATATATCGGACTACGGTTCGAATCCCCGTTCATGCTTCTGTTTACACAACAGAGTTATCTAAGTTCAGGCTGGACAAACACTTCAGATATCGGAAATTGTCCCCGGGGGGGGGCTGGAGCGGCGGGAGGCTGGTATTAGTTTTAATTCCTTCAGGGCTTATATAGTAGCTAGTAGTAATGGGAATCTAGGGTGTTTGATAGTGGCACTGGCAGTTCAAAATGGGAGTTTAAACCGTAATGGGCTACTTTGAGTACAGAGGGGAAAAGAAGGAAGTAGACTGTAAGTGTGGGTGGTGGTGTCCCGTACACTCTGTTCCCCACATACACTTTGGAATATATATATAATATATATATAAAATATATTTATATATATAATGGATAAAAAACATGTTGTAAGATACATGTACAACACTTGGGTATCTTTCGACAAAGATATTTAGTGTCTTCATTCCAGAAAATAATAATAATAATAATCTTTATTTCTAGCAGTACATGATACAACTTATACAGACCATAGCTCACATCAATGACATACTATATAGAAAGTCCTGGTTATGTAGAGCATTTCCCGCAACTTGAGTTAATTTTGTCCCAGGATGTAACCCACACCAGTCGACTAACACCCAGGTACCTACTTACTGAAAGGTGAACAGTGACAGCAGGTGTATGATGACTAACACTCGGAGTACCTGCTTACTGCTAGGTGAAGAGTGACAGCAGTGTATGGTGACTAACATCCAGGTACCTACTTACTGTTGGGTGAATAGTGACGGCAGGTGTATGGTGACTAACACCTAGGTACCTACTTTGTTAGTCACCTTACACCTTTCTCCACTGTTCACCTAGAGTAAGTAAAGTACCTGGGTTTTAGTCACCTTGCACCGTCAATGTTCACCTAGAGTAAGCGTAAGGCACCTGAGTGTTAGTCACCTGCACCTGCTGTCACCTATTCACATGGCAGTAAGTAAGGTACCTGATTATTAAGCAGTAAGTAGGTACCTGGGTGTTAGTCACCTTACACCTTGATAAACAAGAACCAGCATGGGTTTAGAGATGGTAAATCTTATCTTACTAACCTGCTGGAGTTCTACAACAAAGTAGCAGATGAGAGACAGCAGCGAGACGGGTGGGTGTACTGCATTTTCTTAGACACCAGAAAGGTCTTTGATACTGACTCCTCACAGAGAGACTGGGCAAAACTTGAGGTGCAGGAATAATGAGAACTTTGGTGGTTAGGTTAGGTAAGGTTCGTCAGGAAACAGACCACAAGTGTTTCCTGACGCTGGTCTTAGTTATATGATGGTAAGATCATGGGCGGGGAGAGCAAGCCCAGTGCAGACAGCGGGGCGGGGCCAGGAGCTGGTCTACCCTGAAACCAAAATTGGGAGTAAAATTGGTGAGTACACACACACACACACAC